>SNQN01004512.1:6104-51269 GCA_008642245.1 Bassia scoparia | reverse complement strand
TTTTTTAAGTTCTTTCTACTTCATGTTTTATTTTTTTCAGAAAACACAACAATTATTCAATTAATTATGTCTCATCCGTTGGGGCGGATGAATATAGTAATTTCGATATGGTAGAACATCATAGAAAACTTATTTTTTCATTAAAATATTTAATCATTTTGTTATTGTTATCTTGATTATTTTTCATCATTGTATACCTATGATTACTTCATACTATTATAAAATCAACGTCAATTACAAAATGAACCTGTGCGTTGCACGGGTCAAATACTAGTTATCTTAAATAGTTAAATATATCCTAAAGATATGACTTAACAACTTTATCCTAAACATATCTAGCTTAACAAAATATATCCTAAAATATACTACTGATTATTTGTGCAACTTTGGATTTGTACAAAAATTTTATGCATCATGTGAAACTTGTTTTTTTAGGGCCTTGATAGAAATATCACGTTGATTGGTCAATCACATGGCTGACTTACATTAAATTAACATAGACTACTATTGAATTATCATAGATAACCTTTAAACTAACATAGACGGTCTTTGAATTAACATAGACGTTCAATTAACCCGCGACATTTTCCATAGAAATTGGCCCACCTCAATTTCTTTTTTTACTTTTTTCCTACAACTTTATTTAATGAGATCCCACTTTTATACTACTTTAATGGGTGATTGACCTTATTATCCCACACATGTGATATTTCTATACTTACTCGTTTTTTTATGGCTTATTGTATGCTCTGTAAGATTGTTTCAATAGCTTGTATGAGACCTGATATTGACTTTGAGTGTTATGATTTAAATAATGATTATGTACATTCGGTACTATAATTATGTTTTGAATGCAATTAATCTAATTCTCAAGTCTTGATGGTTTTGATAAATTGATTTTTTTTATGTTACTCCATTTTATGTTACAGAGTATATGTTTATTTAAATTGGAACATATATCGACTAAATGAAAGCAAATCAATTACGGTGTAAAACATTTTGGTATTTCACTTTATATTTTATTTGCATTATGTCTGTTGAAAATGATTAGTTTATTGGGTCCTGCGACATATATAAGTTTTGTCTTGGATTAACAATAAATTGAATTAGATAGCTGACCTTAACACCTCGTTTGGTTATTGGGATTAAATGGTTGGAATAGAAATGAATTTTTCGTGTAATTTAAATAAGGAAAAACTCTTAAAATCACTATGGGATGAAGTTGCTTACAATTTTATCTTCATGGGAAATAATCTTACCTCAAACGGGGTGTAATAGTCTAAATTATTGGATATTTTAGTTTTAAATAAGGTAACGTAATTGATCTTGTCATGTATCATTCCACTATTTTTATTGGCATGTATGCATATGTTTATGTGTACATAATTAATAGAACTACTAAGTACTTGTATATATACATGAGATGAATTACTGTGATCTTAAATAACTACTAGATATTAAATGGGTAGATTGGGTACTTGTATATATACAAGTATACTACTCCGTACTATGAAAGAATTAAAGTGAAAGAATTAAAAGTTCATTGTTTGCTGCATTACAGTTTATAATTGATGACACTGATCATTACATGAGAAACATATGGTTTCTTATGAAATAGGCAAGACGGATAGTGTAATACAGTATGTATCAGCTTGTTGTGAGCTACTCTATTTATTTTATTTTTCACTTATGGACTTGAAGTTTCTTAAACTTATAAAGAACCCGAAATCGTACATTATTATACGATGATATATATATAAATCTAAAATTTTCTAATTGTTTCTAAAGTATGTTGCTTATATAATCCACCATTTATTTAAATAATAGGAAAAATTAACAGGTATAAATCAACCTTTCAGTGGTCTTCCAAAAACAAACCGACCTTTTGATTATCCCAYAATAATCCGACCTTTGGGGCTTATCTTCCAAAAATGCTCCCTAACCGGTTGGTGAGGAATGGTGACCTATTGAACAAGTTAATTGCCACGCGTCGCTTAGTAATTGGTTGTAATTAAAGTTAAACCTAAATTAACTAAAAATAAATTATAATTAAACTTAAACTAATGACAATCCCTCACCACCCCTTACCCACCACCACAACCACCTGCCGCCTACCACGTCACCCACAACCACCACACACACAACCACACCACCACAACCACCACCCCTTACCACCACCAGACCACATATATTCGCACACTCACCACCCCTCATCACCTCAACTACCACCGACCCACAGTCACACACTCACTATCCCTCATCACCTCAACCACCACCGATCACAACCCCTCAAACCACAACCACCAAAAACCACCGACACAGAACCGCCCTTCACAACCACCAACGCACAACCACACACTCACCACCCCTCATCACCTCAACCACCACCGATCAAAACCCTTCAAACCACAACCACCCACAACCACCAACACACGAATAACCCCTCACCACCTCAACTTACTCAACCACGACCACCTCAAACTACCCAGCCACGAACCACCTCCTCTCTCTCTCTCTCTCTCTCTCCTCCTTACCCCTTTCTCAATTGAACCACCGTGTTTAGCCCTGCACCACGTACCACCCCTCGCACCACGCCACCAACCCTCGCACCAAGCCACCAATCCACTTCCACAAGCCCAGAACCATCCAACGAATCTATTTAGCCCTGCAGTAGACACGAATAAGAGGAGAGAGAAGGAAAAAGAGGAGGAGAGAGAGAGAGGAGGCAGAGTGAGAAAGAGGAGAGTAAAGAGAGAGAGGAGGCAGAGTGAAAAAGAGGAGAGTGAAGAGAGAGAGAGAGATTTTGGGCTTTGTCTTAAAAAAAGGGATAAAATTAAATCTAATTTTTAACCTGTTTTACAGGTTAAGAGTCATTGGGTACATTTTTGGAAGATATACTATAAAAGTCGGATTATTTTGGGATAATCGAAAGGTCGGTTTATTTTTGGAAGACCACTAAAAGGTTAGATTATACCTGTTAATTTTTCCTAAATAATATGTTCCTATATACAATATGTCATGTGAAAATACATAGAATTTGTGTAGTTTTTATATTGTCTTTTGGGTGGATATTCAAGATACCAAACTTTTGTTAAGATACATGACTAGATATACTCATTCCTAGAAGTGAATGAGAAATTGCAATTTTTTGGAAGAGTTATTAGCATGTTTGCTTGGTATTATTTTGATTATTATATCATGGAAAAGCATATAAGAATTGCAAACATTATTGCATATTATATTTGACCAAGATATTGCATTTATGAGTTGATGAGATTGAACATGACATTGTAAGCGACTCACTTAATAAATCATTATTTTTATGCCCATACATATAAGATATTCTAATTGATAATGAATGCAAGAGGAACACTTGATACATGCATTATTAAAAGAATTTATGACTTAAAAAGTGCAAGGAATTAAAAAATTGTTGGACAAATATTATGCCCCATATACAAGGATTAGAGGGAGACAGTGTTTATTCCATTATTTTATGTAATCCTTGCACATGAATAATAAGTTGTATTGATGGTCAGTTGGATATATACGCTAGATATGACATTTGATTTATAAAGATGTGGCCACATAATTGTCAATTATTAAGAATAAACCATCTTGAAGATGGATGTGAATAACTGTCATTGTCAATTGAATATGCTGATATAAAGTGCTCCGATCAAAATTTATGTCTCGAAAGGACAATATCAATTGCTAATGAATATATAGCACGCCTGAAGCGTTATAATGATAAGAATTCTCAAAAGAGGAAGGGATCGAAGCAAATATATGACAATGGCAAAAAAATTCAAGAAAGTGACACATTTTGATAAATCACCTGAAGAGATCATCTCTAGTACATTAAAGTGTACTAAAATTATAAAGTACTCCAGAAGAGTACCGAAAATGATGACCCACAAAATAAGCATGTGTCAAGGAACTAATCATTACTCCAACAGAGTATGAGTTATTATAAGATCAACTATTAGTTGATTGTTTTGCCAATTATACAAAGAAACACACAGTTGTGTTTATATACATCACATCATATATATTCATGGCCATGCATGAAGTATGCCTAATAAGGTGATCACTAGTATTGGAAAGTTGACAATTTAACTGACCATCGAAATCCAAAGAAAATGTGATTGGATGTGATGATTGAAGTAGGTCATCCGGGTTTAATAATTACCCGTTCTGAAAACATGAAGTTTCATTTATTATGAAAGAAATGATGTGTTTACCCTCTCTCATGTTAAATATATGAAAGGAATTGAATGGTAAGACATAACATTGAGATTGAACTATATTTGAATTGTGATTTTAATAGTTTATTTTGAAGAAATTTAATTTTCAAGAGATTATATTTGTATGGGCATATGGAATAGGGGACCAAAAGTTCACCAAAATAGCATATATGTTGTTCAGTATTCGGTGACCAGAAACTCACCAAAGTTACTTGTATGTAGACATTTTGGAGTATAGAGTATCTCAATAAACAAAGTATTTGATGATCCTGAATATCATTATAAAGTAGACTTACATACAAGTGATTTGCATTCAGCATATAATAATATCTTGATTATTAGGGCTATTATCAATCAGTCAGCACAAGAATAAAGAAAAGAAATGGTAAACAACTTCACAATATACTCTCCCCATGCATAATATTGTCCAGAAGAGATACATATGTTTTCTTGAGCATGATC
The DNA here is from genome assembly GCA_008642245.1 of Bassia scoparia. Taxonomy (NCBI): domain Eukaryota; kingdom Viridiplantae; phylum Streptophyta; class Magnoliopsida; order Caryophyllales; family Amaranthaceae; genus Bassia; species Bassia scoparia. Next base: position 46,560 of record SNQN01004512.1, on the reverse strand, counting down.
CTCCCATTGAACTACATTATATTGCAAATTGATATACTAAGTTGGTCAAGAATTTTGATGATGCCCCTATATATGAAATATTTTACCAACTTAGGGGGAGAAGTGGAGTAAGTCAGCAAAATATTAATTAAAGTGATGATCCCTATATATAATATTATGGTAATTTGAAATGATATCGAGCCAACTTTCGTCCATATGTTATCAAGATATGCTACACATATATGATTTGATTTGTATATCGTTATGACCTTTCTAGAAGTATAGAGAGATACATTTTGGTCATATCATGTGTATATATATTGAGATAAAATCTTGCCAATTGTGAATTACAACACTTGAAGTGTAGATTGTTTGATCGGTTCCAATAAAAATATATATGATACTGGCAAGATATTGCAGTTGACATTTTGAATGTGAAATAATTACAATATATTAATATCATGGTGTAAGAAATCTTTCGAAAGTGGAACAAATATTTGAATTATCTGATCTATAATAGATGACCTATGATATGAGAAGTGTTATAATAATGATATCAAACGAGAAATGTTTGCACATATCATTGTGAAATAGATTGTTAAATGTACTTTGAAAATTTTTAATAACGCCGGCATATGATGGAATCGATAAATATTATGCATATGCAAAATGAGTGGACTTGTGAATAAGGGATCAGAAATAAATGTCCACTTTTCATGTCGACATATTGATGATAATCAAAATTTATCATGAACCAGAAGTCCAACGAAATATAGATGATGATGATGATCAAAGTTTATCATGGACCAGAAGTCCATTGAAAAAGAAGGATTATAAGAATCCACACTGTATAGTGTCATGTTTTGCATTTTCGAGTCTTATGTATATGATTATTTATTGCATGTTTAGGAAGTCATTAGATGCATCATTACTTGTGCATATTTTGTTCAATTGCATCATTCCTATATCTCATGAATTTCATATCTCATTTATATGCATTAGTTTTATACAATAATTGTGTGGTATATGTGAATGTTTGTCATACGATGAGTTTATAATTATGATGGAGATTTACAGTACAAGAACAAGCTTATCTTCCGATGGGTTCATAATTGCGATGAAATATGATGACAATCTATTAACATGTTATAAATCATGCTTGAAAAGTTCCTGAAGAACTTATATGCGATTTATTCAAAGATCTAGCCCATTTCGTTTCATATATTGAATATTACAATGTTGGGCATTATAGTGTCATCAAACTCTTGAAGAGTATTGATTACTAAGTTATTGACAACTCAACCAAAAGTTTGAGTATTCAGTGATGATATTTTGCTTGTGGTCCAGAAGAACCATGGGCGATGCATGTGATAAGTTATTTTATATTACTAATTCTTATTAGATTGAAGAATGATATTGATGATATTATGAGTTGCCATAAATTATGATCAATATTTGATCGTGAAAGCTATTTTATATGTCTTCCAAAAGAAGGCATACATTTAATGATGAAGACAACTTGAAACAAAATTTTATTAAGATCATCACATGCGTTATATTTTATGAATATGGTGAAATGAAAATAAGGTAGCTTACATGTTCACACCAAACTTTGAAGACTCAGGTTTTATACGGGAGGATCAACCATAAAAGGATATTATTCTGCTACAAGTGTGAAGTCGTTTAGCAACATTGGATACATTACATTAGAAGATCTCAAGTTATGCACTAATCAGGGGGAGAAACTACGCGTTGCACTCTTTTTCCCTTAACTATGGTTTTGTTCCACATTGGGTTTTCCTGGTAAGCTTTTTAACGAGGCAGCATTCGAAAGCGTATTACGAAGGTGTTGTATGTACTCTTTTTCCTTTCTAGGTTTTTGTCCCACAAGGTTTTTCTTAGTAAGGTTTTAATGAGGCACACTCTTTAACAATGGACATTTAAGGGGGAGTGTTATGTAATATTAAGATATAATATTATGTGAATGTCCATTATATCTTTTAATAATATTCGTTTAGAATATTCTGGATTATATTAGGGTTAATTGTTCGCCAAGAAACCCTATCTCCCCACTTGTGTGTGTGTGTGTATATATATATATATATTGTATTCCCCCATCATCTAATTATATACACTATTATTCTCTCCATATTTCTCTCTTTCTCCTTTATTTCATGACAGAATTATTATTTTTCTTGATTCAAAATTATATTATTTCATAGGACATGTATTAATTTATTTTGAATTTGAACAAACGATTGAGAACGACGCGAATACTTATTATTTGTCAAATTTTTTGAATGAAATATTTTCCCTCCATAACGAAATTTTGGCAACAAATGGGTTAACACATTCCATGGTACAAAATATCGTTGTATACCCGAGATATTAGTGTATTATATGGAAATTAAAAAATAATGACTACATTTACTGTGTGGGCTAATGGGGATAATTAAATAATATTATTATGTTTAGTGGGCTACCACTATCACCACTCCATATCACACTTAGTTAAGGGTGGATAGTTTAATCGATGGGTAACCCTAGTTTTTTCGTACCATTTCACTCATCTTACCGAATTTAGAATAGTGAAAAATAGTGGTCCCAATAAAAAAATATGGTTTAATATTTTTTAGGAATTTAATATAAGGACTAAAAATAATATTATTAGAGAGGTTTATCAACTTTTCTATATCTACTTAACAAATTTTCAAGTAGAAAATCTTCAGCCACTCATTTATCAATTGCATCTTACAATGTGGTTGATAACAGCAGTAGAAATGATCCAAATTGGAAATTCTGTTATGCAAGTTGAAAAATACCAATTTAATGTCTCTTTTTGGAAGTATATATCTTTGCTATTTTGTTTTCAAAAATACATAATTTATGGCCCGTGCATAATGCACGGGTTTTATTAAGATGTTTTGTTTATCAAAATAAAATATCTCATACTAATTTTGAAGATTGAATTTAACATCAAACAATGCATTTAAAAATTAGTTTTTCTCCAATTTTCAATAAATATCATGTTTATAATTAGACAAAACTTAGGAAAATATTATTTTTATTCTAATCATAAGAAAATTCTAAGGGATATTCACAATTGTAGGTAGCCTTGCACATTAAAGAACTTTCAATGTGAACATTCAAGAATTATTATATTCTTTTAAGTAAAAAATTGGTAAAATAAGGTTTTGTAACACCAAATTCAGACATTTATGTATTATACAAAACTTATTACATGTATAAATGCGTAATCAAACATCGTACATTTCGTAGTCTTATACCTCTTAATTATGTCTAAGTATTTTTTTTAAAAATTGTACAAATTCTTACTCCAAGCCTCCTAACTCGAGCGATAACGTGTAGTTTGGCGTACCATCTTTTCCGTAGTCCGTTGGATCGCCCATGCCGGTGACTTCTCCAATAACATGTTTAGGTGCAAAAATAAGCATTAGAATAAATATAGTTAGTACAGTTGTGAGATCGACAACAATATTATGAAGGGTATATAATAATGTTGAAAGAGTTCAATTGGAAAATGTCATGTTATGGGTGGAAAAACATATAGTTTATCTTGTCAGATTATAAATTATAAAAATACCAAGAGATGAAGGACCCAAACATTCACAATAAATTGTAGTGCCACGTGACGTCCAACCAAAAGCCACTTGTTGCAAGTGTTACAACTTAATAATAAATTTGTAATGTGGGTTTGAGTAGGCTTCCTTTTGACGCTACCAAGACGTCCAAGGCCTGGACGAACTCCCTTTAGATCGCCCTTACACCTAAAACAAAGGAGAATAACCTTATGAAGGTTATTCCCCTCTGACACTCAAGTTAGTACTTGCCTAAGGGTAAAAGAAGAAAGTAAATGGGCAAATAAAGAAAGAAAGGGTGAGATAGGTCGCCTATTCGTATAGTCACCTACTCAAGTTGGTTGCCTACTACTCTTAGAGAGTTCTCTTGGGATGTGTTCCAATGATTGGAGAGAAGGAGTAATGATGGGATATTCAATGTAGAGTTATTGTGTATTGTCACATCTCCCTATGTAGGGATATTTATAGGAATTTATGTCCACCACTTGGCTCACTTAGATGATGCCAAGTGTCGCGACATGATTTGTTCTTTCTTTCTCTTCCATCTTAGCCATTCATTTCTCTTTATTTTTTTCATTTTTCTTCTCATTTTATAAGATCTTGACACGTGTCATAAATTGATCATGGACACATCATTTGCCCCTCAAATTAGTTCAATTATTATTGAATCTAATTTGCATCCTTTACTTATCTTTCGGCAGGAATTTCCAGCCTCTTATAGTGACTTGTTATATCACYCAGCTGAGTATCAGTCGTCAGCCAATAGAGTAGATAAACAATCTTTGAAAGAATCATATAGGACATAGGCTATCGTGGRCGGCTAGCCATCTTTGGAGAAAATCAGATGCAYCATCGACCAGCTTAGCTGGCATGTGAATTTTGGAGAAAAATCAAGTACAACATCAGCCATCTTAACCGGCATGTAACCTTTGCAGAAAATCAAGRACAACATCGGCTAATGTAACCAGTATGTAACCCTTGGATAAAATCAAGTACAACTTCAAGTAACARAGACGACATGTAACCTTTGGAGAAAATCAGGTACGACATCGGCCAACAAAGCCGTCAGGCAAGACCAGAAACTTTTCGACTTGTTGGACGCATGGTGCCTTGCCAAAGGGCATATTTTTCAAATTTTGAATTTCCCGCCCATTTTTTCTATAAATAGAACAAATGAGGAGAGAGAAAATTTACTTTTACCTCAACTCTCTTTGTAACTTTCTTTACTTTCTCTCAAATTTTACTGCTACTAATCCGACAAGTGAGTTTGAAACAACAACATTTTACTTCAACCTRGGCCAGACTTCATAGGTAGTGTTTCTATCCCATTCTTTTATTTTTCTAAGTCTAATAATTCTTTAATCATAATGTCAACGACATCATCTACTGTTTCGACTTCAGTCTTCATTTAGTTAGACGTTGGGGGCCTCCGYCCTAGGCTAACCTCTACCACGTCGGTGGGCTTCCAWGAGTCTGTTGTCCCACCATTTTTAGTGAATAAACTGCCTGTTTTGCCTTGTGACCTGTAGGGGAAAATGGGAATAATAAAACAAACGTCCAGAAGGTTGAAAGCAATGAAATCAAGACATATAAACTATTGTCGGGTGTCTCCGTCTTCATCAGAGGATCCGGAACTGGCTTCTAATAATGATCAACGGGATGGGATTATTGAAATGGATGTAGACCAGAGCCCCTCAGTAGCTGGAGAGGGAAAAGAGAGGGACTTTGAGGATGTGGGGGTCTCCTATAATGTAGAGGAKAATTCCCTTCAGATTGGAGAGAAGAGAATAAACCTTAGGGGAAGTAAGCCCATAGTCTTGGAGTCAGATGATGACAACGACAATGATGATGATGATGGAGCCACKGACCATCATAATAKTGAGCATGTCGAAGAGGGCGATGTTGACGATGAAGAAATTGATTTGGATGAGTTCACCGAGGTGGCKGACAATTTGGATGTAGATGGTGATGAGGGTGAACCATCTAAGAAGAAGAAGGCTTCTTCCCGGCAAGCTGATGTCGGGGGTGCCTCAGTTAGTTCCTTCAARGAGAAGGTGAGACATGAGTGGTTAAACATCTTTAACCACCCCGACAATGTAGATAGCTACTCAAAGGCTTTGGACTTAGATAGGGGAGGCCTGATTATGCTGGTACTGGAGCAAGGTGAGACTATTGCAAACGCTCTAGAGGGAGCTTTGCCGATATACATGGAAGTCCTGGACATGGGTCTCAAGTTTTTGCCGTTGGAGTTTATAGTCGATCTATTTACCGGCTACGACATCGGCATATATTAGTTTAATCCAAACTCTTGGTGTCATATTTTGGGATATATGACCGTATTCCTAGTGAAAGAATGAAAGATGTCTTTCCACTCCTTTGCTTACATGCACGAGATGAAGATGCTACCCAACTTCCGATTTGAGTGGTTTAGCAACTAGTCTAAGGATGAATTCACGACGACTTAGAGTAAAGCCAGTAAACGAAGGAACTGGAAGTCTAAATTCATATTTTTGGACGATCTTYAGAAAGGGCATTGTAAATATTTTAAGTAGGATTAATACTGAGACTTCGGACCCTGTCGGCAAGCTATTCTGTCCTAAGCTGACGCTGGAAGAGGAGAAAATAACTCAATGGTTCAGAAAGAGGAACATGATTTTGGATCCGGCTAAGAAGCCAATTCCAGTTCCTAASAATTGGTTACCAATGAGACACTAGCTATATGACAAGGTGTATCTCATCGGCGTGCGTTGACAATACGTCGAGGAAGACGAGAGTGGTATAACTTCTAGTCCTTGCTCACAAAAATTCTTACCGGTATTATCTAACTTTGAAACTTTTGTTCTATAGAGAAAGCTAGATCTAAGCTGTCTCCTGATCAACTAGGCTTGATCAGTGAGGTACAAATGGATCCATCAATCAAAGCTGCTAGGCTGAAGTGTTTGATGGAGAAGAAGAATGACACCTTGGTAAGCCGACATCCTTTAGTTTAAGTTACCTACCTTTAAGGATGGTGTCTACCTTTTTAATTACTTGCCAACTTCCTATGGCCGGCGTTCTAACTTATTTATTTTTCCTTTGCAGAATAGCAACAAACCTTTAAACTACCTCATCCATCCTTCCACCAAGGTGCCTGCCTCGGAACCCAAAGGTACTAGTGGCAAGGCCATCAGTACAACTGCCGGTGTGAAAATGACTAGCTTCCCGACCTCTGGTGCCAGACCTTCTAGCACCTTGGCCTCCACGTGATCGAATATCACAATTTTGGGGGGCCATAAAAATAAAACCACAGCATCGCTTGCCGACAAATACAAGGAGACCACTAGGAGATCTAGGAGGGAAGATTACAATGTATTCTCCAAGGTCTCCTAACTTTTTATTTTGTATAGCAAGGAAGCAAGAGGGCAAAACAATTACGTCGATTGAGCAAAGAAGAGCAACGATACAATTTTAAATATTGAATGAATATTTGGCAATGATCACATGCCTTAAGTTTTTCAACCAATCCTTTTAATTTGGCAATTTTGATGTTTGCCTTGATCATGAAGCTAAATAACTGAAATAAGATAATTTCTTTCCAAAAAAAAAATAAATCTTATAGTAATCTTCCGAAAAATATTAAAATATTATTCGGATAATATATTTGAGCTGATCTGCTGTTTCCACTTGCTGGTACCTGTACGTAACCAACTCATCCTATTTCTGGCAATTTTAACCCGATTTCACCAGTTTCTCACAACGATGGTTCTGAACCTTTTTGTGGCTTCAAACCACCTACAAACACTTAAGGATTACGACATAGGTATATACACACACACACACACACACACACACACACACACACACACACACACACACACACACTATACAAGAGAATACAATTCTAACAAATCATTGAGGGAAGTAATTGAAGCCAGATTACCTAAAATCTAACTAGACCTAAAACTCCTAAAACTAACTAAACCTAACAAGACCCTTGACTTGCAAAAAGACTCTCTACACAAAGTTTTTGTGAAGATGTCAGCTATCTGATCTTCACTTTTACAGAACAACAACACCTCCAAGCCTTTTTCCACATTGTCTCTCAAAAAGTGATGTCTAATCTTAATGTGCTTGGTTTTGGAGTGTTGTACAGGATTCTTTGAAATGTTTATAGCACTAGTGTTGTCATAATAGATTGGAATACTATCATAAACAACACCAAAATRTTTCAGCTAGTTCCTTATCCATAGTAACTGGGAACAACATGATGTTGTTGCTATATACTCTAACTGTGCTGTAGATAAGGCCACTGAATTTTGCTTTTTATAACCCTAAGAAATTAGGCAAGAGCCAAGATAAAMTGCCATACTTGACGTGTTATTCCTATCAACAAGGAAACCAGCATAAACTGCATCTGTGTACCAATTAAGTCAATCGAGCTACCTTTGGGGTACCACAAGCACAGATTAGTTGTTCCCACTAGATACCTAAGTATCCTTCTAATAGCCTTCAAATGTGACTCCTTTGGATTGCTTTGGAACCTGACACTCAATCCAACTGAAAATACAATATCTAGCCTACTAACTGTTAGGTAAAGGAGGGAACACATCATCCCTCTATATAGTGAGGCTTCCACATCTGTTCCCTTTAGATCAACATCTAATTTTGTGGATGTGGTAACAGGTATGTCATAAGCCTTACTGTTCTCCATGCCAAATTTTTTCAGCAACTCATTCAAGTACTTTTGTTGATGTGTCATGATACCATTAACTGTTTGCTTAATCCCTAAACCCTCATGATACCTGACACACAATCCAACAGAATATACAGTATCACGTCTACTAACTGTTAGGTAAAGGAGGGAACACATCATCCCTCTATATAGTGAGACTTCCACATCTGTTCCCTTTAGATCAATATCTAATTTTGTGGATGTGGTAAGAGATATGTCATAAGCCTTACTGTTCTCCATTTCAAATTTTTTCAGCAACTCATTCAAGTACTTTTGCTGATGTATCATGATACCATCAACTGTTTGCTTAATCTATAATCTTAGGAAGAATCCCAATTCTCCCATCATACTCATTTCAAATTCACTCTGAAGAAGATTACCAAACTCATTACATATCACCTAATTAATAGCACCAAATAAAATATCATCAACATAAATTTGCACTACAAACAAGTGGTTCCCACTGGTTTTGATAAACAATGTTTTGTCTAATGTTCCCCTTTGATAATCATTCTCCAACAAGAAGGTAGACAATGTCTCATATGAAGCTCTTGGAGCTTGCTTCAATCCATCTAGTTCTTTATCTAACTTGTATACATGATGGGAGAACAACTTATCCTCAAAACCAGGTGGTTGTTCCACATATAACTCTTCGTTTAAGTAGCCATTCGGAAAAGCAGTCTTAACATCCATTTGAAACAACTTCATATTCATGTGAACAACATAAGCAACCGAAATTCTAATAGCCTCTAATCTAGCTACAGGTGCAAAAGTTTCATCATAGTCAATTCCTTCTTATTGATTGTAACCTTATACCATAAGCCTTGCTTTGTTTCTGACTATTGTACTTAGGTCATCTAATTTGTTTCTGAAGACCCATTTTGTACCAATGACTGTTATATCCTTGGGTCTAGGTTCAAGATGTCAAACTTAGTCCTTTGGAACTGATTTAATTCATCTTGCATTGTTAAAACCTAATCAGGATCATTTAGAGCCATTTTATAGTCAGTTGGTTCTACACTAGACAGGAAAGTATAGAAAGTACAAAAGTTTTGATAAACACTTCTTGTTTAAATCCCCTTGTTAATATTGCTTATGATATGAACTGGGAATGAGATGATTAACATTTGTAACTCTTGAAAGTAAAATCATTTTTAGCTTCCTCATTTGGTTGGAACGCATCTTGAATCTCTTCCCTTTCTGAGGAACCAGAAGGATTCATGGTCACATTGTTTCCCATAACATTTCTTACCTCTGGTTCAGGGATGCTATTTCATCATTGTTAAGCTCATTTGTTCCCTTTGAACTTCTTACCTGGCTTGCAATTGAGGAACCATCAGGGCCTGGTTCCCATTCTAAATTCTCATTATCATCATCTTCTCTTCTAGGTTTTTCACCATCATCGTTTGGTGGATCAGTAGGTGGACCTAGSTCTGCTTGCAAATCTTCTGGAGAACCAGCAACATGTTTCCCCGTAAACTCCATTAGTCCAATCACTTCATTAGGTTGTATCTGCGCAATCTCAGAAGACATGTTAAATTCATCAAAGACATCATGGTCAGTCTCCTCAAAATCCTCTTATTGAAAACTCTATATGCTTGGCTTTGAGCAGAATATCCAAGGAAGATTCCCTCATCACTCCTAGGGTCAAATTTATCAAGCTAGTTCTTCCCATTGTTATATACATAGCATTTGCATACAAAGGCATGAAAGTATGCAATATTAGGCTTTCGACCTCTAAGGAGTTCATAGGTAGTCTTATTTAACTTTGGTCTATTGAGACTTCTATTTAGAATATATAGCCAGCAGTGTCAATAGCTTCACCCCAGAAACTCTTAGGGAGACCACTCTCAATGACCATCATCCTCGCCATCTCTTCAAGAGTTCTATTCTTTCTTTCAACAACACCATTTTGTTGTGGTGTTCTGGGCGTTGAGAAGTTGTGACTCAKTCCATGTTCCCTACAATAATCAATAAAGTCAYCATTATCAAATTCAGTATCATGGTCTGATCTTACCGCAACCAGCTTGTGTGTAAGCCGATTCTCCACTTGTTTCACCAATGCTACAAAACTCATCGAATGTTTAATCCTTTGAATGTAGCATAATCAACTAAGTATACCTGGAATAATCATCAACCATAACACAGACATATCTATGACCTCTTTGACTTTCTACACACATAGGTCAACATAAGTTAATGTGTACAAGTACAAAGGGTCTGCTAATACTCATAACACTTTTAGGCTTCAAAGAGTTTTGACCTATTTCCCCTTATCACATTCCGAACAAATCTTATCTGCCTCATGCTTGATGCTAGGAAGTCTTATCACGAAATCATGAGAGTTAAAGTTTATTCAAGAGTGTCAAGCTGGCATGTCCAAACCTCTTATGCCAAATCCATTGATTATTTTCAGAAACAAATTTCAAACAAATAGGCTTGTCTTGAGGAATTTGGTCCAAAAAAGTAATGTAAACATCATTTCTTCTGATTTCCTCACATACAAGTTCACCTGTTTGTGAGTTAACTATGTGACACAGGTTGGCTTGAAACCCAACTACATTACCTTTGTCACACAATTGTGAAATACTCAAAAGATTATGTTGCAATCCTTCAACATAATAAACATCTTTTATTGCTTGTGAAAGTGTCTTACTTACCTTACCTAAACCAGTGATGGTTCCTTTGCTATTATCTCCAAAAGTGACACTTCCACCATCATAGGCTACTAGTGAAAGGAATTGCTTCTTATCTCCGGARATGTGTCTTGAGCATCCACTGTCCAAATACCAATAGATATTTCCCTTCACTTCAGCCTGTAAGAATAGATCAAACATTAGGTTTAGGAACCCAATTTTCCTTGGGTCCCTTTTCAACAATATTATACTCTTGTTGGTCTTTCTTTTTCCAACCCAATTTCACATACAGTGATAACAAACATGCATGTCTTTGGGCATGACATACTTACCTTTCTTGAATTCTTTTATCCATGTGGTTTCCTTGGGGGCCAGTTTGTCCCGGTTCTCTGACTGGTGTAACCAAGACCAACTTTCCCTTATTGCCTCATGATGAGGTCAACTGATTCAATGTTTCCTGTGCATTCAATAGTTTGTTGACATGCCTATGACTATCATGAAGTTCTTTTTCCCTGATTTCAAGTGTCTTAGTCAATAACTCGTTTTTCTCTCTTAGAAAATCAAAGTCACTTTTAAAAGTTTCGAGTTGTAGATTACGTTTTGAAACCATAGGTTCATCAGTCATGTCAACCACCATTAGTTGTTTGTCTTTTCTCAATTGATAAGTCTCTGTGGAACCAGGAGGTTAGATCTTGCTCACCATCAATAGGATATATTGGTTTTGAGGATCTTACCCTTTCTAATTCCACCTTACACTTATCCAAATCAACCTCTAGTTCTGCTACTTGATTTTTTAGTTCATGACAAACTTCTTCTAGGTGATCACAACTGGCAACAACAATTTCACATTAAATTCGTTTTTCCTTAAGTTCTCTTTTGCTAGTTAGTAAGTCTCACCTAGTTTATATCATTCATCTAATAAAGAATCAATACAAGAAAACATATTTTCTCTATCATATTCATGCACATCTTCCCTAACTTTCTCTAATTTTACCTTGCGTTCATGTATGCAATACATCCTTCTTTGCCATTAAGCACTTTCTGGATATGCTGGTTCCCCCTCTGGTTCCTAAGTCAGTGTTGTCTCCCTTAATTTTTGTGAAGGTAGTTAGGCATACACCAYGATTAGCTGATTCTTCATTTTCATCAGAACCCGAGTCAMAATCACCCCACATTCATGCTATCATAGCATTCTTGAATGCTCGCTTATCACCAGACTTGGACTGTTTGTCGTTCCACTTAGGACAATCTTGAATGAGATGTCCCTTATCTCCACACTTGAAGCAACCTACAGAAGAGGAGTTAGACTTCTTAAAATTCTTACCTTTGAAGTTTTGCCTCTGGTAACGAAGTGATCTCTTAAACCTTTTCGCAATCATTTCAGTCTCACCTTCTTCCTCTTTTACTGTTCCGTTAAGAGCTAGACCTCTGACTGGTTCCTTCTCAGACTTAGAATCAATCAACATTTCATGAGTAATGAGGAAACCAATCAGCTGTTCCAGAGACAAGGTGGACTGATCTTTTGCTTCATAGAACATTGTTACCTTGGCTGTCCATGCATACGTTAAAACTGTGCAAAACTTTTCTCACAAGTTCCTCATCAGAAAAGTTCTTACTAAGAGATCTAAGATCATTTACAATTGTTATAAATTTACGAAAACAATCATTGATCTTTTCATTTTTATTCATAGCAAACAATTCATACTTAGACATAAGTAAATCAATTTTGGACTTTTTTTACCTCGRTGGTTCCCTCAAAAGAAAGCTCGAGGGTATCCCAAATCTCCTTTGCATTACTACAACTAGAGATTCAGTTTGTTTCATTCTCACCTATGGCCCGTTGCAAAATTAACATTGATTTGGCATTTTTCTCCAGATGTTTGTAATCAACAGGTACTAATTCACTATCTTTCTTCGGAATCTTGTTTTCATCAGAGTCTGTCTTTATTATGACATTTGGACCATTCTTGACCACAAGACAATACTCGTAGTCAATCCCCATAAGCACGTTCTTGATCTTATTCTTCCACCAAAGCATAGTTGTTGCCAATGAACTTTGGTGTCTTGTTGTCATGGCCCATAACACTGAGAGTACTCATACTTGACTCCTCTAAATGCTACTCTTACAAGAAGCCTTGGCTCTAATACCAATTAAAGGTTTTAGAGCACTCAAGAGGGGGGGAGGGGGTAAATTGAGTGATTAATAGCCTTAGTCAATTTTTCCTTATTTTCGATTGTGTGAGGAACCAGTTGGGCTGGTTCATGTAAGCAGCAAAATATAAGAAAAGCAATAAAAGAAACACAATATTTAACTAGGTTCAACAAACTTTGGTCTATATCCTTCTACCCTATGTTCTTTTATTAATCTACTCTGAAAAATAAAGAACACACTTACTATTGTTTTCCTACTCCAGGATCGAACCAAGACACCCCACACTTTACTCCGAATGTGCATTCGACTTACCCTCGTAAGCCCTTTGTGTTTGAACTCACAAACACTCACCTAAAAATCAACCCCTATGTTAGTCACTTTAACAATAGTAGTTTTCTCTCTTTTGATCTCACTTCTTAAAAGCTAATAAAGAGAATATGTTTACGCTCTAAGGAGCTCTTGTATATAACTCGATGTAGAGTTTTATGCTTAAGTATTTTCTCTCAAAAATTAAAACTCCAATTTGATACATGAGAGAGAGAGATGTATGGAATATGAACGAGTAAGTGTATATATATGCTTTAGATACATAACCCTAATTTTAATAAATCACACAAAGTTGATCTACAAGCTATTATGTGATTTATTGAAAGTATTTATCTTATTCGGTTTTATCAAAGAATAAAAYCAAATAAGATAAATACTCCTAGTATTATGGTATCCAAAATATATACACTTATTTTATCCAGCTGCTTAGTGTATTTTATTAAACAGATCTTTGAAGAAATATTTTACGAAAACGATTTCAAAACAAGCAGTTAAGATATCCTACGTAGTGAACCTGGTTCCCTACCTTGAGTATGCCATGAATTCTATTCCAAGCATTGCACCAGAATTCACAACATAACTCATCACACTTAGGAACACTTATATTACCCAAACATACAAGTCATACTACGGAGCACATTACGTGAAAACTTAGATAAACTATAAAGTACAGATCTTTCTTTTTCATGTAATCTTCAAGACTTGAATCTTCCTTGAATACTTCAATTGTGAGGAATGCATCTTTCTTCGAATGTCTTCAAAAAGATTTCATGATCCAAGTCTTGGAATCAAGCTTAGCTACTCCACATGTAACAAGGTTAATGCACAATAACAAGTATAAGATTGCTTTTCAGCATAGTAGTCAAGGGAATAGTTCTTACAAGTTCTCCACCAGTACATGGAATTTTACACATTCAACCATTCCCTGCATATAGAGACAAGTTATTTATTAGATAACACATATGAGTAATAACTTGTCTAAGGAAATAGTGCTTTAATACAGCTGATTCCCCACCAACTATATTCACATTTACAATGTCATATAACCTGTGTTTCTGTTTGTCATCATTCAAAACTTAAGGGACTCAACAATAAGCACTAAAATACACCTAAAATATGTATAAATAACGACTCATCAAACTCCCCCATGCTAGGTTGTTGCTAGTCCCCAAGCAACCAAATATGAAACGGGAGGAGAAATGAAAGTGTCCCTCGGGAAGAGGAAAATCAACATAACTCAAACTCTAACACTAGACTCTATTATGCATGAGAAAGGAGACTAACTTGAACGACTAGCAAACCAAAAAAATGACCAAAGATAATGAAAAGTTGGGATTAAACATGGCAAAACCAACCCCCTCCCATGATCAAATAGAATCCTCAAGGTACTCATATTTCATAAAGCTCACTCCGTGAGGAAGCATTCAAAGACAAGAGTAAGAACACGACAAACGGTGTCTCATACATCCCATAAGTGGCGCTCACTTAATAGACTTGACTTGTGACTTTCAATGAAACTTGGAATCAAATGGTCTTTTCGAGGTTGTGATGGGGCTTTGATGAAGGCGTGAAAAGGCTTTTTATGTGGTGGTAAACCTTAGAGAAGCATTTACAAACCAAATATTGAACCAAACAATAGGAAATCATTACTAAGCATTGGAAATAACTTCGGAAAGACATGCTCGGTCAAAACTACTAACCGAGGCACAAAACTATATAAGTGCCCAAAATAAAACATAGAAAATAAAACTAAATATTTACATAACACTAAWGACGTATTTTTGGTGGTCTCACTTGCTTTGATAATGATAAACAATGTGAAAGTAGCATTCTGAAGTCCCCCCTTTTTTATTTTTTTGTTTTGATTTTTTTTGAAACGAAAACTAATATTTACATTACGGGAACAACTAATATTTACATTACTAAACTTCTACACGCATTATATTTACAACACAACGAACCAAAACTATGCTTCTCTAGCTATGGGATATAAAGCGAAGTTAGGGCTTGTACAACAACTAAAAGAAATGAAGGCTAAGGCTCAAAATGGGTAACAAAGGGGAAAATGAAAAAGAAAAACAAACGAACAAAGAAGTGAAACAAACCTAACGGAAAAACTAACAAAAATAGCCAAAATAAGTTTCCAAGTAAGTCACAAGCCAAGTTCTCGATAAAAGCATGTCGCGGGTCTTCTTAGCACTCAAGAAATGAAGACCAAAAGATAATAAATGGTCATAGATGGATGAAGGCTCAAACTCGTGAACCTTTAAAAATTAAAGCATTAGATCAAAGATTCTTACGCACTAAAGAGGTCAAAGAGCTCATATGAACGACCTAAACAAAAGTGTCCATACTATGCATAAACAAGTCCAATAAAATATTAAAAGTCAAGCCAAGGGTCTCCTTAATATCTCCATTGGGACGACGTGAAGACACAGACTAACAAAGACTAACTACAGATGGAAATTCTTTTTTTTTTTATAAACCAGATAAAGACTCAAGAATGACTCAAGAGAAAGAAAAAGACTCAAAATGCAATAAGAACCAAGAATACATACAACCAACAAGCATAAAACATATATACAAGAGGAAACTCCCCCAAGCTAGCCTCAAAGGCAAATCCCGCCAAGCTAGGAGTGAGAATTGTCCCGAGTCTCACATGGAACTTGCAAACCCTCTTACAGGTGGCCTTAAAACTATAGACAAAGTAAGTACAAGAGTTCARGAAAGCACATCACAAAAATGCAAAGTAATTAAGTCGTCAACTAGGATGTCAAACTAAACAAACAATTGCTCCTAAGGCCAACCTAAACAGCTCAATCTCCTAACCAACAAATGGTAGAGAGGCCTAACTCCAAGTACCTCGAAACCACATAGAACAAGCAACTAGAATAGAGTATGCCAACAAATAATGTCACAATGATCATAAGTTAAAGCACAATACTAAATTTAGTCACCAAAAATCGCAATTAATCACAAATGAATTCCAATAATCTCAATATAAACTGCAATCCTCGATCATACTACAAAATAATTCAAGAAATAATTGAAGAAAATAAGGAAAAATTACAATTTACCTCCCAAAACACTCTTGAATTTACTCCAAAAAGATCAAGAATATCATAAATTCCACCTCAAATCACGAATTATCAATCAAATTCACTTGTTGGTGCAAATTTGAATGAAATTCTCCATTAATACATCAAACCAGTCAGCACTAACCCAAGTTCGAACACAAAATTGAAGAATTCCAACTGAATTTCCAACTTTTGAACTCAAATTCAAGGTTTTCGAACCAAAAGTGTTGATTTCACAATGAATATCCAACAAAACTGCATATTCTCGAGCTTTAGAACCCAAATTGAATATAGTTTTTCAAACCCTAAATTTAGAATTGCGAACCCAAAACTCCAATGTCGAACATGTACTTCAGATTTTCTAAATTAAGGCTCCAATTGTCGACTGYATTTTTGATGATTCGGGGCTGCTTTTGGGTGGGGACAAAAATGGGGTGGAAAAGAGATAAAAGTGGCGTGAGGAGGAGCGAATTGAAGGGGAGTCGTGGGGTAACACTACAGGTGGTCGTGAGCTGCAGGCAGCGAAGAGGGGTGAGGGTGAGTGAGGGAGAAGAAGAGGGGGCAGCGAAGGTGGGGGTCGCGGGTGCTGGTTCGAGCAGAACAGCAGGGAAAGAAGAAAGAAAGGAGAAAGAAAAAGGAAAGAAAAGAAAGAAGAAAGGAAAGAGCATAAAAATCAAACTGACCTAGCATCGGGTCATGGGCGCGATAGTTTTGTGATGCTTGATGGAATTTCTGGTCACGGGCTGTAATAGGGCTTGTGGGCGCGACAAATCACAAATTCTACTATTGTCCCAAGATCATGGTCCTCATCATGGTTATGGGCAAATGTTCATTTCCGAAACTAGAAATGTTCATTTCAACATGTAAAATGTTCATTTTRAAATGTAAATGTTCATATCTGAAAATTAACACTTGTATTTTCGGAAATGAACATTTCTATTTTCGAAAAAAACATTTCTAGTTTCGGAAATGAACATTTGCCCGGAACTATGATGAGGAACATGGTATCGAGACCATAATATACCTAATAGCGACAAATATGAAGAGCCTACTTGGAAATCATGTCGCGGGCTCGGCCTTGTTTCACCCTTTTTCCTTTAAAACCTYTTTTCACTTTTCACTCCCTTTTTTCTTTTGCTTTGTTTTTTTAACAGTTAAAAATGAAAAGAAAAATGCTAATAATACTAATACTAATAATAAAACTAACACTCCCTTTTTTCACTTCTTTTTCTCTACAACTTTTTTTCATTTTTTTATATAAACATAGGAAAATAAAATAAAACAATGAAGATTCTTGGGTTGCCTGCTAAAAAGAGTTCGTTTAACGTCATTAGCTTGACGCATTACCTCGAAAGACGAGGCAAACCTGGTTCACGMGCACCTTTTCCCTTAATCACTACGTCGCCGACCCTTAGTGAATTAAATTCATCAATATTGGAGGCCAAACTGCCTCTCGGATCATCCATGATGCCTGATGTGGCACATAAAGCCTATATGCCACGTGTCAGTATCTGATTTGGGCATATGAGTCCAACGTGGCAAGGGCCTCGTAGCCACGTGTCGATATATCAGTCAGCCATGTGTCAAAAGTCAAATGGCTTATTGACTGAACAAGTTCGATTGAAACAGATCAAGTGACGTCAAATAAACTGCTCAAGCGAATAGAACAGATAAATTGACGCTTAGGATGGTGACAAATGTCACACATCAAGGCCCTCATGGGACAAGGCAAATGTCTATAAATACCCCATGAGAGGCCTCATTTTTCACACAACGTTTCATACATTTGAGAGCATTTATTTCATACTTAAGCATGTATAGAAGTTTCTCTCTCAAACCTCTCTCTATATTAAATTGCATTTATTACTTTCCTCKTTCCTTTACTTACTTAGGCATTGGAGGTGAGATAATCCGAAAAGGATTATTCTCCTTCCTGTAGGTGCTAAGGAGCCAAGAAGGACTTGAAGTGCCAAGCCATCTCGAGTCTCCATCCCAAGATCATTCCCTTGGAGTAGCGTTGAAGGGAAGCCTCCACCCATCTCTCAACCCTACAGCTTAGAGGAAATCTTGTAGTTTMCCAAGCGACTTGCTACAACATTTGGCYCTTTTTGTGGGGAGGCAATCAGAAAATGGCTTCAAGGGATTATCACACTAAACAAGGAAGGACTACACCACCATCTTCCGAGAAGGAAAGCAATCCCAATGGGGTGAACCATCCAGATCACTCCGTTTTCCAACTAGAAGACGTTGGCACATACGTGGGAACTGAGCTATCACTCCAAGACTTGGATGGTTGCTATGTTACATGAGATGTTTTAAAGGCGGAAATAGGCGGAAATAGGATATGAAGGCTCAGCTCCAAGCTCTAAAGGAAGAGAATGCACGCTTGAAAGCCATGCATGAAGGCAAGGCTAAGGCAATAGATAGTGAAGCTCCTGCCAACACACATGCCACGGAATATAACACTCCCGTGGTGCCCAATATCAAGACTAACAAGGTCAAGAATCCCACTACTGTGGACAAGGGAAAGCGTGTTGAGACTCAGGTTGTTCCTATCGAACGAGAGAAGAGTCAGGTAAGGAGGTATCGRTATACTCTGAAACCRCTTTCAATTTCCCCAAAGAACTAATCAACCAGAGGTCCATATCGGTTTCACACCGACGATGATGATGAGGTGTCCATCCAAAGTCAGGAGACTGAGGATGTTCAAGCACTCATTGAAAGGAAAAAGTCGGAACYCGAAGCTTCTTCAATGGATGTAAGAGCAATYATTCKGAGAAGGAAGGAGTAAGTTGAGAGTCAGGATGTCAAAAGGATCATTGAGAAGAAGAAGGCAGAAAAGCTTAAGCAAGCTACTCACGAGGATGAACATTCTTTGACAGGTTCCACTCCTCTATTTACTGATCCCTCACATCATTCCCTCTGGACTCAAGGACATTCACACCACTCATCAAGACGTCAAACGGGGTGCCCTCAGAATCAAGAACCAAAGGTTCGTTCCCATCGAAGTGGAGGTTGTCACCGAAGCGTTGCGTACCAGAACCAGGGATGTGGGTATCCGTCCCAACGGACGAAGGGGAGAATGCAAGCGCTCTCCCTTACCGATAGAAGTCCTTTTTCTGCTTCTATTCTGATGGCATCTCAGACCRAGAAAGTTAAGTTTGCATCCATCYAAGCGTACGATGGCACCGCCGACCCAGATGATCATCTGGCAATGTATAGGCATCTCATGTTAACCACGCAAGCTGACGATGCCACCTGGTGCAAGTGTTTCCAAGTTACCRTGAAAGGCATGGCTCAAAGGTGGTTTAGTGGACTACCATCAAGTTCGATTCACAATTTCTCCGAGCTTGCGCTTGTTTTTACTRATCACTTCATGGCAAATCGCCAAGAAAGAAAAAGTAGTATCCATCTGGACAAGATAAAACAGGGTCGTAATGAGTGTTTACGAAGCTATGTCAAGCGTTTTTAACGATGAGACATTGCAAATCCCTGGTTTGACAGACCAAGTAGTCTTAGACAACTTCTATAGGGGCCTGAGTGATGACAGTGCCTTCAAATTTGACATGGTCCGTAAGAAGTGTCAAGATTTCAATGAAATTTTACGTGAAGCAGAAGCTTTCATCCATGCAAAAGAATTTTGCTCCATCTCCAAACTAAAGGAGAAAGATGTCCCCTCATCCTCCAAACTTTCCCATGGGCAAAGCCAACATCAACGAAGCCATGACAAGAAAAGGTCTGGGACTTYGAATATTGAGGAAGAGAATTCGTCTAATCGGGGAGGAACTCAGAAAAAGAGGGAGTTTAATTACACTCCTACGGTTGAATATACCAAGGATCTTTACCAAGTATTCAAGGAAGTCAGCAAAGATGTAAACATCGAGGATCCCCCACCAATCAAAACCGAGCTGGATACAAGAGACAAATCCAAGTATTGCCAATTCCATAAAGACGTTGGTCATGTCACGGGATATTGTTTCACCCTTCAGAGAACCATGGATCGTTTAGCACATCAAGGAAAGGTGAAGAAACAATCAATCAAACGATTCCTGAAAAAATCCTCATCCAAAGATGATGCCACAAACTGTGAGCATTCCGACTCAGGGATAGTTCACATGATATCTGGAGGGTTTGCGGCTCGAGGACCTACTGTTGAAGGTCAAAAGGAATATGCACACAAATTGCCCTAAGTTATGGCTCTTGATAGGGAGGAGAAGAAGAAGGAGATGTTCCCTGATGTACTTAATTATTTGCGAAAACGACCGCGGGGAGGTAAGCACCCCCCATGACGATCCTCTCGTGGTAAAAATGAAGGTTYCGGAAAAGCGASTCCGACGAATCCTCATWGACACAGGGAGCTCCTCTGATATCATTAGCTCTGAATGCCTTCAAAAGCTTAAGTACAATGACGATGATGTCGTCCCTTGTGACAACCCTATAATAGGGTTCGGCAGGGGAGTGATCCAACCAGTGGGAACTTGGTCTTCCCCTCCGAATGGGAAAGGAAGATAAGTGTAAGCATATGAAGGTAAAGTTCTTACTGTTCAGAACATGAAGCTTACAATGTTATCCTTGGTCGACCTACCTTGAATGCTTCCAAATCAGTGGTAGTAACACATCTCATGTTGATGAAGTTCGTATGCAACGACGACAAGGTGGGGACTATCTATTGTGATCAGCGAGTCGCCCGAGAGTGTTATCTTATCACTGTCCMGTCACTTGCTATGGGCAAGGATAAGGAAGTAGCAAAGCCTTTAGGATAAAGAGTCTAAAAGAAAAGAAAGGCGGGTGAAGTGTTGATAGTTCATYGGGTCCACCAAGAAGCCATGGCGATCCATGGGTTGTTTGCTTCTCTCGTCCGGAACCTGGGGGTTAACAGGAAGATTTCGTCATTAACTCTGCCTCACCAYAGAGAACGATCAAGGTTGGCGAAACAATGAGCGATGTGATAGGGCAGGAAGTCAAAAATTTGCTAAGGGAAGACAAGGATGTCTTCGCTTTCTCGGTGGAGGAAATGCCACGGTTGGATRCAAAGTTCGCCCAACATAGCATAAATGTTGACCCCACAACGAAACCTGTCAAGCAAAAGAAGTGAAATTTCTGACCAGTGCGTAGTAAGGCAGCTGATGAAGAAGTCAAGAAGCTTCTAGATGCGGGATTCGTTCGTCCATGCCAGTACCTGGAATGGGTAGCAAATGTGGTGTTGGTTCCTAAGCCAAATGGGGCATGGAGAATGTGCGTGGATTATATTGACCTTAACAAAGCTTGTCTCAAGGACAGTTTCCCACTTCCCAAGATTGACAAGCTAGTAGACTCTACGGCGGGGCACGAAGCTATGAGCTTCGTAGATGCTTATTTAGGATTTCAACAAATCCCTCTTAAGGAGGAAGACCAGGACAAGACAGCCTTTGTCACTGACAATGGGTTGTATTGTTACAAGGTAATTCCGTTTGGCTTGAGAAATACCCCTGCAACCTTCCAAAGATGTGTAAATACCATCTTTGCTAAACAGCTTGGAAGGAATGTAGAAGCCTACATGGATGACATGACCATTAAAAGCAAGAAGAAGGAGGATCATGTRAGAGATCTAAGGGAGACCTTCGATACGCTGCMACATTTTGGGATGAAGTTGAATCCAATGAAGTGTGTGTTCGAGGTCACATCTGGGAAGTTTTTAGGATTTTTGGTAGATGAACGTGGTATTGAAGCCAACCCTGATAAGGTAAAGGCTGTCCTTGATATGCAATCACCAAGAAATATGAAATAGGTTCAGAGGTTGACGGGGTGCCTGGCGGCGTTAGGAAGATTCCTTTCCAAGTTAGGAGACAAATGTCAATATTTCTTCACGGCCATTAAGAAGAGTGCTAGATTTGAATGGAGTGAGGAAGACGAAGCGGCCTTCGTTAAACTCAAGGAACATCTTCACTCTCTTCCTAAACTAGTGAGTCTTAGGGAAGAAGAAACACTATACATGTATCTCCCGATGTCAAAGCACGCAGTCTCAGCAGTATTGGTGGCTAAAAGGGAGGGAACCCAACTACCGYTTTATTTTGTAAGCCATGTCTTACAAGGGGCGGAGATGCACTATGCTACCGTCGAAAAATTTGGTTTGGCTCTCATGATGGCAAGCAAGAAGTTTCGCTCGTACTTCGCAGCTCATAAGATTGTGGTTTACACAAATTAACCCATTAAACAGCCATTGACCAAATTGGAATCCTTAGGAAGAATGTTGAAATGGGTTATTGCATTGAATGGTTTAATCTTGAGTTTGAACCGAGGAAAGCCATAAAGGGGCAGGCCTTGGCGGATTTCATTGTGGAGTTGATAAGACCTCCCCGAGTTGAAACATCAAGCGATATTTGGATTTTGTTTGTGCACGGGTCTTCTACTCAAAACGGCTGTGGGGCAGGGATCTTGTTCAAATCCTAGAAGGAGACACTTTTGAGTATGCCATGAGATTCAAGTTTCAGACATCGAACAATAAAGCGAAGTATGAAGCCTTAGTGGCAGGAATTCGAATGTGTAAGGCAGTTGGGGCAATTAAGATAGATGTCATGTCCGATTCTCAACTTGTTGTTAGTCAAGTGAATGGAGAATATGAGGCGAGAGATGAAAGCATGATCCGATATTTAGAGATGGTGAAAAAGGAAGTTGAAGGGCTTGATCGATTTCACTTGGTACAAGTCCCGAGATCGGAGAATAACCAAGCTGATGCTCTATCCAAGTTGGCCAGTTCGGCAACAGGGGATTCTCCAAGGTCTGTTTTCTGGGAAGTCAAGAGTCGGAGAAGTATCAATTAGTTAGAGGAAATTCACTTCATTGAGTGAGGAAGCACTTGGARGGATGAGATTATCGAATAAAAGATGACAGGTATTCTTCCACTCGACCCCCAAAAAGCCAAGTATGTAAAAGCACGAGACTCCTGGTTTATCTATTGGAATGGAAAGTTATATAAGAAGTCTTTCTCCCACCCCTTCTCAAATGCATCACACCTGAGAAAGGCACAGAAGTGTTGGATGATATTCATCATAGGTAGTGTGGATCTCACATTGGGGCAAGGGCCTTAGCAGAAAGAACCCTTCGCACTGGTTATTACTAGCCTTCGTTAAGAAAAGATGTCATGGAACTTGTAAAGAAATGTCCGAAGTGTCAGATTCACGGGAATCTCCATCAAAGACCAACAAATCTCCTATCTCCAGTACTATTGCCTCTACCTTTCGCCAAGTGGGGTGTGGACATCTTGGGACCTTTTCCCCAAGCTGTGGGGCAAAATAAATTTTTGATCGTCGTAGTGGATTACTTCACAAAATGGGTTGAAGCGGAACCGATGCGAAATATAAAAACCCTTGATGTGAAGAGCTTTCTTTGGAAAAACATCATCACCAAGTTTGGACTACCACAATTCATAGTGTTAAACAACGGTCCATAGTTCGACTCCAACATTCTTACAAATTGGCTATCGGATCAGGGCATTAACGCACATTTTGCGTCAGTGGCCTATCCCAGGCGAATGGACAGATCGAATCGTTCAACAAGATTATCTGCAATGGATTAAAGAAAAAATTGGATAGCGCCAAGGGATTATGGGTTGAAGAGCTCTACAACGTGTTGTGGTCCATCAYAACCACCATAAAGAATCTAACCGGTGAGACTCCGTTCACATTGGTCTATGGGACGGATGCTGTTCTCCRTATTGAGATGTATGAACCAACATAATGAGTGATGTTATTGTATTCTGAAGAAGGAAATTGGGAGGCGATGAAGCATATTCTTGAGTTGATACCAGAGGTGAAGGGCAGCGCACTCCTGCGCTAACAAATTTACAAGCTCCGGATGTCTAGGGATTATAACAAGAGGGTGAAACCCAGACCATTACAATTGGGTGATCTTGTATTGAGAAAAATGGAATCTACCGGTCGAGCCAAGGAGGAGGGKAAATTAACCCCAAATTGGGAAGGTCCATACAAGATTTGTGAAGTACTTCGTGATGGAACTTACAAGCTGGAGGACGGAAACGGTCATCGATTAACTCATCCTTGGATCGCAGATAATTTTAWAAAATACTATGCCTAGAATGCAAATGTAAGCACATTAGCAAAAACTGGCCAAGTGGCCTTTCAACCCTGTAATTTTTAAAGTAAGATTGAATGAAAGCCTTCAATACTTTTAACTTCAAAATTTTTGTGATTAATCAGGGGCAACTCCCCTCCTTAGAAATTAGAACATGTGAGGTCCCTCAAAATGAGGGCATGGCCATATAAATTTCAAAAGGTTAACTAACTTATTTAGTAAACGATAGGATCACAAAGGATCAAATGATTCACAAAACGTGAAATTCACTTTTAATCAGCGAAGTCCATAAACAAAAAATGTTAAGACCTATATGAGTGAAAGGCAAACGTCCCTCACTATGCGAAGGGAAAACGACCCTAAAATTGCGAATGACAAACATCCTCGAATATACGAAGGGCAAACATCTCTAAATTTGCGAAGGACAAACGTCCTCGAATAAGCGAAGGGTAAACGCCCCTGAACCTACGAAGGGCAGGCACCCTTAAACCTGCGAAGGGCAAGTTTTGTTTAATGGAAAGGTTTACTCAATCCCCAAGTTTAAGGGCAATCAATATGATTGWTTGACTTGACACCCCTACTAGATCTCAAGTCAATCAATTGTTTCAAATCTATAAATTTGGTGATTTCGTGTCAAGAGACTAGATCAAAGATCTAGGGGATGGTGCGAACGTACACTCCAGTGTATGTACCTGTTTTTCTTCGCAAAAGTATACATGCAAAGGGGTCTTTAAAAAGTTTATGGTTATGTATTTCTTCGCAATTAACAAAATGTTGCGAAGACATACAGGGGCAAATGTATGTTTAAACAGGAAAAATGGGAAAAACACAATGTTAAAAAAAAAGAGCACACGTAGAAGTATATAAGTGTAAACAAGGGCATATCAGCAATAACATTGATTAATAGCAGAAGGTGGCGAAGCACCCAAATGTTATGGTTATAAAAAATGAGGGGTAGGTGGCGAATCACCAAATTGTTGGATATTACATTATAAATTCTAAAAAAAAAGTTAGTCAAATTCACACTTGAGAAAGATAACATAGATTCGCTGGGTCTCAGTAAGCTCATTCGACAATCTCCTGTTGGCTTCGGAGTTGTCTAGAGCAATTGTGGAGGATTGTTGGGCAAGGTAGTCACTGGCCTCTTGATACAACAACTCCTTATACTTCGCCTCTCTTCGGTAATGGCGGATGGCCTTCGCAAGACCATCGACTCTCACCATAGCCTGCGAAGGAGCGATGGATAATTAAAGCCAAGCAAAAGGAATAACAAAATATGGCTAAGTAAGAAAAACACTTTACCTCAGCTAAACAACCCTCGATGGCCCCAGCAGAACCTTCTTCCAAGCCTCGTAGAGTGRCTAGGTAGTCTGGTGGAGCACACTTCACCATCTCATTAATCATCTTCCTCTTGCAAGGAGCAGGAAAATTCTGCGAAGCTCGGAGGTATCGCTCATCCTCCTCTTCAATCCAAGCGGCATCCTTCTTCTTGTCATTAGCCAGGTCATTGGCTAGATTGGGATGCTTCTTGGCAAGGAACTGCTTCAGCCTGCGATGGATGTCCTTGTGGGGCTTTGGCACGGCAGGGCGCGAAGCCCTGGGAAATGACGGAGACACCAACAATGGAACAACATTGTCATCGTCAATATTGATATTCGAAAAGTCAATATTTTGATGTTGTCCACATACTCGTGGTGTGGGAAGAAGGTCTGCTAAAATTCCTCGTTGTGACGACTAGCAGCTTTGTCGCCATCGCCGTCGATGTCCACATATTCTACATATTCATCGTTAGGACGAAGGTRAYGAGTRTGGTTGATTGTTTCTGTGTCATCACKAAAATTTAAAYGYTATRTGGTGGAACGAAGGGGAGTATCATGGGAACTCTTAGACCTTCGCTCACAGGTGTTTGCATAAGAAAAATGCTCACCAGGATCACCAGCGAAGGGTACTTCACGAATAGGAGAATCCGAAAGGGGTTTCTGCTACTTTGACGAAGTCCCAGTTTCGTGCGAAGATGCCTTCCTCTTCACACCAGTATGGAATTCGCTGGGCTTGGACACTGGGGTTGCCYAAGCCCTACCTACATCACCAGAGTCGTCCAAATCTACCCTCACCACCRCCGGTGAAGCGTCCTTGGTCGTCTTTTTGCTTCAACCATCTCTTCGATGGATCTTGAGAKCGACCATCGAAGGCTTGGGGAGATCCTGAAACAACAAGAAAGAAAATTTTCTAAGTATCAGAGACATACCATTGGAAGTTGCGAAGCTGCACTCTAGTGCATCATACACTTTTCCTTCTCCAAATGSCCAAGGGAAGTTGCGAAGCTGCACTTCAGTGCATCATGCGTTTTTCCTTCGCCAAATGGCCAAGGGAAGTTGCGAAAATGCACTTCAGTGCACCATACACTTCTCCTTCTCCAAATGGCCAAGGGATGTTGCGAAGCTGCACTTCAGTGAATCATGCGTTTTTCCTTTGCCAATTGGCCAAAGAGAGATGAACTCGTAAATATTGCGAACGAACACCAGAGTAAGCACTGTGGTGTACGTTCGCAAGAACCCATGGTTCAAGTTACTGAAGTCTTTGCATCTACCTTTAAAAACAAAGGATATGCGAARAGAAACCAAATCAAGCTCTGTAGTGTACATTCGCAGGAACCCCAGTAGAWGAGAAGCTTATGCTTATACCGATTTAACAACATTGCGAACGAGATATAACAAAAGCACTGGAGTGCACGTTCGCAAATTCCCCGTCATGCATAAAGGCATGCAGTAAACCGACGAAGGAGGAAACTGCAAAGAAAAACCAGTGGAAGCACTGAAGTGTATCATCGCAGGTTCCCCCTCTACTAAAAAAAATAATGATATGGGAAAGAGGAATCACCGCACGGTCTTTGTTCTTCTCCTTCATGGATTTGTACCTTGCCTAAGRAGCAAGAGCACCATACTCYTTCGCAGCCATTTTTCCTTTTTTAAGGTCGACAAGCGATTGTATGTAGCAACTGCGAAGGAAAAGAAGAAACGAGAGTTAGTGGAAAGAAGACATATAATATTAAACCATGTAAAAGCGAAGCTACCTCTTTCGTCCCTAGTGCCATCGAGTAGGGATAAAGTCATTAAAAAGTCCTTCTCGACGAAGAACTCATAGAAAGGGAGCCAGTATTTTGGAATGAAGTCCTTAGTGGTACCATCGCTAAGGACCACCGGCTTAGCGGTGATTTATTTCATCCGTTTTGCTTCGTTATCTGAAAGGGTTCCCAATTCATGAGACTTAACCGAATTGGGAGTCCTTGTCCAAGTAGCAAAAATCTTGGGGACACCTTCATCAACGATGCAAACGAAGAAAAAATCGGTCTTCCAAATATTGAATTTATTTGGTTTGTCGAAGGCAGTCATATATCCATCGCGATTGGCCAGTTGGTACCAGCCTTAAAGGCACTTGTTATTCTTTCTCAAAGTATGCATCCTAATGAAAACTCGAACAGAAGAGGAGTACCCTCTTGCCTTGCAAGTTGCGAAGTACCCTAGAATGTGTACCCCAGAATTGGGAGTCAATTGCGAAAGGCCTATTCCATAAGCTAAGACTAGAMGGTAAATGAATTTCCAAAATGGAAGTCCAAGTCCAAGATCAACGACATCCTTATAAATGGGGAAGTGTCTTTCAGGAGCGTGGATTATTCTATCTCCATTTCGGGAAATCACAAGTTCAATGCCTGGACCTCTTATTCCAACATGGACACCGTACTCCGCCTTATGCGAAGTTAACTCCTGTATCCATCCTTCTCTAACCACGAAGGATTCAGAACCAGGGTATTCGCGAGTCTTTGTGAGAACCGGGGGTTTTGGCGGAGGATCTACTAAAACGTCCTCAGTAAAAACGTCTAAACCAAAGTTTTCGGGGATTATGTCTTCGAGATCTCCCCTCTTAATGTTAGAAGACGAAAGCCCTTCTCCAACCATCTCATCCCCTTCGCGTCTAGAAATACCTGGAACCCAGGCAGTCGTTTTCACTCTTGGCATTGTGAATTCCTGCACAGTGAGAGTAGCTGGAGTTGGGCATTTATTGATTAAAGGTTCGGAAGTATAAGATTGGGGAATCGAAGAACCCTGGGTCTCAACAGATCCTGGGATGTTGGCCTGGGCTCTTCGAAGTCCCCAACATCCGACTTATTTGGGCTCGAAGAAGAAGACAAGGCTATTGTCTATTACTTTAGAAGAAAGAATGAGAAAAAAATAAAAAAATTGAAGGAAAACTATACGTTAACTAGCAAACCGAAGAAAACTGTGGAAGATGACTGTGAAAGAAGAGATGCGACGCGAACGACCAACTACAAACTTAAAGCCCGATGAAGAGAGAGAGAATTTGAAATGAAGGATTKTAGAGAGAGAAGAGAGAAATTTTGGAATTAAATGATTTCAATAACTTTTTCTCTAATCTCTKRTCTCCCCTCCCTATTTATAGAAAAAATAAGGGTTTCAAGACCACTGATTTGGGCGGAAAAAAAAGAAAGGGAAAGGTAGTTGGGCCTGGAGCTTTGGGCCCAAGAAAAGGGTTTTATGGCCATTGGATCCACCTGCTATCCAGCTTCCCAAGGACATTAAGTGACCTAAAACATGGGCACTATTCCCAAGGAGAGTCGGATGGCAAGACACCGACACACCATCCATTTCACAAGAAAAGGGGMCTCAAAATTAGAGGAAGGTGAATTGGCTCACACTCTACTTCCAAGGATGAGGAGACGATCAAACCCTCCCAAACCAAATGTATTGGAAGCGTTTGAGGGGCAAATGATGTGGCATGTAAAGCCTATATGCCACATGTCAGTATCTGATTTGGGCATATGAGTCCAACGTGGCAAGGGCCTCGTAGCCACGTGTCGATATATCAGTCAGCCACGTGTCAAAAGTCAAATGGCTTATTTACCGAACAAGTTCAATTGAAACAGATCGAGCGACGTCAAATAAACTGCTCAAGCGAGTAGAATAGATAAATCGGCGCTTAGGATGATGACAAATGTCACACTTCAAGGCCCTCATGGGACAAGGCAAATGCTTATAAATACCCCATGAGAGGCCTCATTTTTCACACAACTTTTCATACATTTGAGAGCATTTATTTCATACTTAAGCAAGTTTAGAAGTTTCTCTCTCTAACCACTCTCTACGTTAAATTGCATTTATTACTTTCCTCCTTCCTTTACTTACTTAGGCATCGGAGGGGAGATAATCCGAAAAGGATTATTCTCCTTCCTGCAGGTTCTAAGGAGCAAGAAGGACTTGAAGTGCCAAGCCATCTCTAGTCTCCATCCCAAGATCAGCTCCCTCGGAGTAGTGTTGAAGGGAAGCCTCCACCCATCTCTCAACCCTACAGCTWAGAGGAAATCTTGTAGTTTGCCAAGCGACTTACTACAACAATGCCCGTTCTCATACCTATTGGAGATAAAAATGTCACTTTTTCGTCTCCAATTTCAAAGATCAAATGCCCACTTCTTACATCAATCAAAGCCCCGCCGTTTTCAAAAACGGCAAACCAAGGGTAAATGGCAGCCTTGGGTCCTGTTACTGACTAAAATTGTATCGATTGACTTCGAGGACTAATGTAATCCGTATTTTCGAATATTTTTAATATATTTTCTATAATATATTATGATCGGTCGTAAAAAAAAGATATATATTTTATTTGAAAGCTATTATTTATTTTCGTGTAATTTTATTTTATGATGGAAAGATAATATTTTAATTTTAGTTATATTATTTCGGATTAAATTATATATTTTATTTGAAAGTTATTATTTTCGTGTAAATTTTTATTTATGATGGAAAGATATGTGTTATATATATATATATTATATATATATATATATTATATATATATATTATATATATATATTATTCTATTGTTTCGGTTTAAATTATATTTCATGATAGAAATCTATCTTTTTAATTTTACCCAAAAAAAGATATTCAAAATTTATCTAACATAAACCTAAATCTTTAAAGGGTTTTATTTCCCCCTTATTCCCTCTCACATGTCACTTTTCATTACTTTGAGTTTTCACAAAAAACAGAGAGGGAGAGAAACACGAGACAGAGAGAAGGAGAAGGAACCGAGGTTACTGCTCGTTGCTATGCGTCACCACCTTAGGCCACGCCCCTGCTGGACCGCCACCCACCGGACACCCAGCTAGCCGTTTCTCTCTCTCTCCCTTCCTCTCTTCTTACTTTCTTTCTTTTCCCTTTATAAATTCATGTTTTGATTATTGATTAACCTTGAAGTTTTTATAATCAATGTTTATATTAATGTTTTGAGTATGATTTTCTATGAATTGCTAGTATTTTGGGTTGTATTGATAATTTCAATTTAATAAAAAAAATTCAGATTTGTTGATTATGAAATTGGGCTTCTAAATTGGGATTTTCTTGTTTTAAGGGTTAAGGATTAATTAATACTAGTTTTGTGTTATATAAAATTGTGTGAGATTAAAAGTTGAATTTTTATGTCTTTAAGTAAAATTTCAGATTTGATTACAAGTGGATTTTGAGATTTTAATGAGTTTTAATCATGTTTTGGTATGAAATAAACTTGGTTATGAACTATTATGTATGTATATAAAGCCTAGGTCTTCTCTTTTGCAAGTTTGAGTAAATTTAAGATTTTTAATAAATATATTTGAAGCTATTAGTATTGAGAATAATGTGTTTTCACTTCAGAATCAATGGTTTAATATATCGTACTACTAGTATAAATATATTTTGGGTTGAGTAATGTTTTTGGGCGAAAAAGGAAAATTTCAGATTTATTTAACGAATTAAAAATGCTGAGTTCTTTGTTTAAAAGTTATATTTTCACGATTTTTCAAGCTAGGACTATAGTATAATGTTCATACTATTAAATGAGGGTTTTTGTYAGGTATAAAAATATTGTTTGAATGGTTTTTCGAGGCTTGTTAAGCTTCTTAGTATTGCTGTAAATTACGTGCTAAGTTTATTGATTCGAGTTTTGTAAAATGATTAGGAGGAGACTTCGTAGAGGTCGATTTTTAAGTATTGGATTGACTTTTTGTTCAATTGGCTCAAGGTACGTACTACTTACGGAGTCCTTGATTTCCATGTATGCTTGTAAATGATTGAGAACTTAGAGGCATGAGTAGGAAACGTCCAAGGAATTGTTTGGTACTCACAAATGAATTATTTGTTGTGTCATGGTCTATATTTGTGGAGATTAAGGAATATTGTGGAATTGATTATTCATGAGTTTGGATATGGAGGTTGACAACTAGTCAATTGTCTTTAATTAATTGATTTGGTCTATTGAGGAATTAAGTGGAGTCAAYTATAACTTGTTCCATGAGGTAATTTATAATACAAGGATGAATTAAGTGGGGTCAAGTTTAACTTACTCCATGAGGTGATTTATTACTCGTTCATGACATGATGTATGAATTGAGAAAAGGGAAGTATTTAAGTCTTAATGACGAGGTTAGTTGGCTTGTCCAACATGTTTATTAATTAAAGGAATGGTTTTTGTTAAAAATAATTGATATGTGTTTTGTGGTCTTGTTTGGAAGTTGGTAAATAATTAACAGTTAAATACTAAAATATGAATGAGCAATAAAACTCTGGATTTGTGCACGTCTYGAGTATTGACAATCAGGGGTTGGGGTTGTGATTTCATTCGCAACTTTTGCAGAGCCTTTTGATCAACGCGTCTCTTTTCTATTGGTTTTTATAAAGGATTTTATCGAAAAGGATTTCAATCCAAAATGGGGTTAGTTGAGATCTCATCTAGCTATGGTGACAGAGTTGCGCCCATTCGCCATCTGGTTTATTGAACTTTTTGATGCCTTTCGACGGGGAGGCATGGGGAATTGAACTGTGGCACCTTGTGTGTCTAGTTTGAATTGTCGCACCTTGTGTGTCTGGTTAAATTGTGGCACCTTGTGTGTCTGGGTTGAGGACAACCTTGTCTGCTGCTCAAATCATAACAAATGTAATAAAATATATTGAGTCATGTATTGGAGTCGAGTAAGCTATTCTGCAGGTACAATCTAGTTAATAGGAGCAGTTGAGGATTTTGGGATTGTGTTGTATTGGAGTAGTTGTATGTGATATGTAATTGATGGTTTTGGTCTGAGTTTGGGATCAGCTATATATGTATAGTGTTGTWAAGTGGTTATGAACACCACAATTGGGTTTTCTTTTGTTTCTAAGCAGCCGACGTAACTTAGTATGTCTAGTTTTTAGGGGAGATGTCGTCCGTTTGTTTTCTGGTTTTGTGATTTGTACGTACTCAGCTTTGCTCATTGTGTGTTTTTGTGTTTGTGTGTGTCGTCCACATTTTCGTTCTTTTGGTGGACCTATGATGATATATATAAAGGAAACACCCTAATTTGGTCGATAACTTTTGTGCAAACCTTTTTACCCTCAAATAAATTCTAAATTGCTTAATAGAAAGATAAAAAAATATTTACATAGTTTAAGAAAAAGATGCCAGATTAATATATTGGTATATTAATAACCACTAGATATCTATAACAACTTATATCAATAATCATCAGATATCTATAACAACTTAACAACAACCAAAAATATATCTTATCCAAAGCTCTGGTGTCGAGGCCCACGTATTGCGCAATGAAATGGGAGAGCCCTAAGCTATAATACAGAGGAATGATTAAACCAGCTCAACGCTCGTTGCAAAAAACATACCTATTCTGGACATTACAAGTGGAGCTTTTTGACGGTCGAGAGCAACTGTTACACCGGTGCGAGCTCTATCATAGGCACGTGTAAAGGAGTGAATGACGTGAGTCTATATATTAACTAGAAACGATCTTATAACGCTAGCTCTACTACATACACACAATTGTTCATATCTAACAGAGTCTTAAATTCTGCGAGCATGATACTATAACTTTTCTACTGCGATATCCTCGGGCCCTAGAATTAGCACCGAGGAATCTTCACAGGCTCTTATAGTAGCGTCCATGATACGTGATGGAGAGAATAATCGGCCACCAGGATTGACATTCTCCGACAGTTGCCAAGTTCTATCAGCACTACTATATGCACCTATGGGACAATTTTGAAGAGGTATGAGGCAAAGAGTGTAGATGCATCTAGAGGCAGTTCGCAACCCTTATTCAATTGTATGCTACTTCTGTATCAAACATCTCTAGAAGAAATCAAATGCTCTCTCTGTCTTAGTAGTGTTGATTACAGGGGAATGCTCCCCCAAGCCCCATCGAGTTGTCGCTCTCTCTACAAACCCATCACACTACGCTAGAAGAGAGAGAGAAGGTTTACTTGTAGTTTGCCAAGCGACGCATAAAGGACTACGTACAACCAAAAGTGGCACCCCGTGCTCTCTATACTCTCATTGGAGATGAAAAAGATGGTAGCGTTGATGCGTCTGCAAATTCAAGAGTATTCATAATGCCCTTCTTACATCTAAATCAAGCGCCCCGCCGTCCTCTTGCGAGTGAATAATAGGGCAAACAAGGGAAATGGCAGCTACGTGGCAAGTCCCCTTACTGAGCTAATAATTTGTATCCGAAAGTCACACGATATCGTATGGACTACACTGGTAAATTACCCTGGCCGTTAAATGATGTTCGAGAGAGACATCTGCTTCACGTAATCTGAGAAACTTACGTATTTACTATAACGTAAATCAGATACTCTACTGATCGGGGTCAGTTCTACATAAGTATCTACATAATTTATTCGACAAGTCTGAGTTAAATTATTACTTCGCGTAAGATTTATTTTATGATTGGAGAAGAGAGATATATTCTTATGTAAGTGGTTATATTATTTCGGATTAAATTATATATTTTATTTGAAAGTCTATTATGTTCGTGTAAATTGATCATTTTATGCTGGAAAGATATGTGTATATATATAGATATATACGATACAATATATATTTATATATATATAGTGCAAACTGTGAGCGATAAGGTCTAAAGGTACCCAATGATAACTATACTACTTATTCGATTCATCAACCTAAGTATACTTAATATTTATTAAAATCTTATTTTGTTTTTCGTGAATAACAATCAAATATTAAATGCATAGAATCAATTATCTCCATATACATTCTTTATTACCCCAATAAAAGAAGATATCAAAATAACGATGATTATTCTATAACGAAAAACCTAAATCTTATAAATAGGGTGTTTGGATATTATTTCCGACCCTTGATCTGACCTCGGTCCTCACATGTCCCACTTATTAACATGTCCATGCTTTTGAGTTTAGCACAAAAATACAGAGGATGGGAGAGAAGACACGACACAAAGCAGAAAGGAAAGAGAAGGCAGAGGCTATAAAACTGCTCGTTGCTAGGGCAGCATCGACCCTACCTTACGTGCCCACGCCTCACGAGTCGGACTGGTACGCCATCCGCACAACAGTGACAACAAACGACTTTCGGCACACTCAATAGCTATCTCGTGGTCATCGTATTGTATCCTTACTGCTTCCTCTCTTTACAGTCTGTCTGTTTTCCTTGTATATATTCGAGTCGTCTGTAATTATTTGATAACACCTTATGAGAGTTTTCTAGGAGAGTCGTTATACTTCATCGGTCGGTTGCCAGTATAATGAATGTCGTATACGCAAGGTTGCGATTAAGTATGTCCATTTGTTGTAGTTAGAGTAGATCGTTATCATTCTACTTATTTACAAAATTACAGAAGTTCTTGAATTAATGAATATCTTAGGCGGCATTCTGAATCGGTGTGATTGTTGAATTTTGAAGAGAGATAAAGGATTAATTAAATTAGCTAGTTTTGTGTCTATAAGAGAACATTGATTGGTGAGAAGAGTAAAAGAGGTGATATAGCGTTTATAGTCTCTCTAGTATACAACTATGCAGATTTGATTACTAGTGGAGTAATGAAGTATTTCTCTCAATGAAGTGCTCTAAGCATTGGTTTCTGATATGGAAAATAAACTGGGTAAATATTATGTATGAGATATAATTGAGAATGCGCTAGGAGTCGTTTCGTCTTTCTGCGTTTGAGCATAACACTTTAAAGATTTATTTAAATAAATAAGAATCTTGAACCAGCACTATCTAGTAGTTGAGATAAATGGTTGTTTTCTAGTCTTCAGAGAGCTCATTGGGGTTAGGATATGATCGGTACTCACATCGAGGTTATTAGTAATTAATAGTTTTGGGTTGAGTAAAGTTGTTGTGCGAATTAATAGCGAATATTTCAGACTTTAGTTCACGAATAAACAATGCTGATTTCTTTGTTAAAAAGTTATTATGTCACGATTCTTTCAGCTAGGCACTTTTATAGTCATTATGGCTTAAAATAGTTCCTCACTTATTAAACGAGGGTTTTGTAACGCGCTTTATAGCACAACCGCATATCTGTTGTGAGATAGTATGTTTCGATGGCTTGGTTAAGGTCTTCTTTGAGTCGAAACATGGCGCCTATATAACTTCAGTTGACTAAGCTTATTGAGAATGAGTTAAGTAAACATAGAGATTAGGAGGATGACTTACGTAGAAGGTCGATTTTTAAGTATTGGGATTGACTTTTGTTCAACTTAGCTCAAAGAGTCGTATCTCACTTTACGTCGATCCTTGACTTTCCATGTATCGTCTTGTAATAGATTGAAGTAACTTAGGGCAGCTAATGAAGTAGGAAACGTCAAGGAACTATTGTTTGTACTGACACAAAAATCGAAGTTAATTTAGTGTGTGTCCATTGGTCTATATTTGTGGGATTAACGGAATATTGTGGAATTGAATTATTCATGAAGTATTCTGGATATAAGGGAGGTTGACAACTCGTCAATTGTCTATAATTAATTGATTTGGTCTATTGATGGAATTGAAGTGGAAGCTCAAATATAACTTGTTTCCATGAGTAATTATTAATACATTTTAGAATGGATGAATATAAAGTGGGGTTACGTTTAACTTCACTACCATGAGGTGATTTTATTAGCCGTATCTATGACTCGATGTATGAACTTGGAGAAAAGGGACAGTATTTTAAGTCTTATGACGGGTTCAGTTTGAATGTCCATCATGTTTAATTAATTAAAGGAATGATTTGTCTGAAAAAATAATTGATATGTGCATTTTGTGGTTGTTGTGAAGTTTCGAGTAAATAATTAACAGTTAAATGTATATCTAAAATATGATGAGCAATTAAACTACTGGTTTTGTGCACGGTCCTGGAGTATTGACAATCAGGGGTTTTGGGGTTGTGGATTTCAATTCGCACACTTATTTTATGCCGAGCCTTTCGTAGATCAAGGTCTCTTCTTTCTCCTATTTGGTTTTTTATTAATAGGTATTTATACAGAAAAGGCATAAATCCGGAGAATGTGGTGTTAGTCTAGTATTCATCTAGTCATTGTGTTGTACTAGAGTTAGCGCCCATAATGCCACTCATGGTTTATTTGGGACATTCCTTTGTGGTAATGGCTCTTTCTGAGGGAAGGCAGGGTGCGAATTGAAACTGTGGACACCCATTTTGTGTGTAGTGCTAGGTTTGAATTGTCGTCACTGTGTGTGTCTGGATAAAATTGTGGCACTACCTTTGTGTGATACTCGGTTGATATGAGAACAACCTGTCTCTTGCTGCTGCAAAAGGGAACCTCACTATTGAACATGATTATTAAATAAAACTTATATATTTAGGTCACTGATATGTAGGAGGTACGATGCTACGACGATAGGTCCTATCAGGTACGAGAATGTAGTACATGAGGAGTATGCTGCGGATCTTCTGGGACTGCTGTTCGTTTATTGGGAGTAGTTCGATATGTGATATCGTAGATCTCTTGACACGATGAAGTTTGATCTGAGCTTAAATCATATTATATGATGTATTGATAACATTTCGATTTGTGAGCTTGAGAATCGTGTTATGTATATGGGGTGGAAGTGGCTCATAGAACTACAAAATTGGGGTTATTCTTATATTGTTTCAATCATGCCGACAGTAATTGTAGTATATTGCGAGTTTTCTAGAAGCGGATGATGCGTCGTGATTTGTTTTCTGGATTTTGTGAAATGTAGTATTAGAGCTTTCGCTTCATGTCGCTTTTGATGTTTGAGATGGTCTCTAGATCCACACTAATGCCCCTTCGCAGATATTATAAGTGGTGCTTCTCGCCCTCTTTCGTGTGCGAGTGTGACCTAGTGATGAGTATATATGAGTTAACGAGAATACACCTCTAATATTGGTCGAGGTACGTTTGTGCAATTCTTGTTAAATCCTTTGAGTGTTTGATCTTCAAGCTCCAACTCAAATAAATTCTAAATTGATGAATTTTGAGCAGAAGAGAAAAAAATATATTTTGATATAGGTTTGTAGAAAAGAGTGCCACGATTAAAATTATAATTTGAGGATAGGTCGTAACTAAGCTTCACAGGTATTTCTACACGTATAATAC
This sequence comes from Bassia scoparia, assembly GCA_008642245.1. Taxonomy (NCBI): domain Eukaryota; kingdom Viridiplantae; phylum Streptophyta; class Magnoliopsida; order Caryophyllales; family Amaranthaceae; genus Bassia; species Bassia scoparia. Next base: position 8,579 of record SNQN01004512.1, on the reverse strand, counting down.
TTGACAAATCAAGTAGAAGCAGCAGAGGGACGTCGTATTATGAGACTTAGACAACATTTCATAAAGACTCAATGATCTGATGCTCAAATAAATTTCAAACAATATTAAATAAATTGAATAATAAAAATAGGATTTTAATGGACTGAATACGCTGATGTAAAATACAGTGACTTATATCACGCATAATATTAGAATCATTAAATCTACACATACCTAATATATATGTATGTAAATATTACATAGCGTATAATGAACTTAGTACAGTATTTGGATAATAACTTTTGAGCAATCTTATATTACGATGCCATCAATATCTGATATATTATTATTGATGTAGGCACCATCATGTTCTATATACCCCTACATAAGTTTCATATGAATGTGGTCGATTGGTATTTCAGATATATGCTCGCCGTCGTGCTATTGACACCCCACAAAAAATTTTTGTAAGTTTAACATCCTATAGAAAATGTGAGAAGCACATGTAAAGGCGCATTGTAGATTTTCATGTCGACTTTATAACTGTATATAAAAAATACAGTAAAACAAGCGTCAAGCAAAACAGGGTCCATTTGTGGCATGATGCTAATTTTGACATTGAATGTGTACACTTACATTTGTAGAGCGCATTGCTCTAAAGGCACTATGTAATGGTTAATTCTATAATAAAGTATTTTCACAATTGATCTCTGTTTGCTATATTTATTCAAGTGACAATTCTGTTAATTACGTATGTAACCAGTAGAACCAATTCTCAGCAATAAACTTTGGTCCGAAGCTGAAGTATCAATTTCTTAGTGATGATCCTTTTCTTAGCAAATCCCAAGGATGATACCAGGAATACTTCTTCGCCCTATTCTGTGGTTACATTACTATTGGTCGGACCGGTAGAATTCCCATTTTTTGCTCAATACAAATCACCCAATTGTAATGGTCTGGGTTTACCCTCTGTTCATTAATCCCTAGACATCCGGAGCTTGTAAATTGGTGTAGCGCAGGAAGTGGCCCCTTCACCTCTGTGTATAACTCAAGAATATGCTTATCGCCTCCCAATTTCCTTCTGCATAATACAATAAACATCACTCATTATGTTGGTTTCATTACATCTTCAATAGCGAGAACAGCATCCGTCCCCATGACCGAATGATGCAACGGAGTACTCACCGTTAGATTCTTTATGGGGTTCTGATAGGACACCACTTTGTAGAGCTCTTCAACATAATCCCTTGGCGTAATCCAATTTTTTCTTAACTCCTTGCATGATAATCTTGTTGAACGATTCGATCTGTCATTCGCCTGGATAGCCACTGATGCAAAGTGCGTTAATGGCCCTGATCCGATAGCCCAATTTGAAGGAATGTATGGAGTCGAACTATGGACCGTTGTTTAACCTATGAATGTGGTAGTCCAAACTTGGTGATGATTTTTGTCCAAAGAAAGCTCTTCACGATCAAGGGTTTATGCGTCGATGGTGGGTTGTGGTTGGTGCCATTATTTGGGTGGTGTAGTTGATGGAAGCCACATGTTGTGGCGTGCTTAGTGAGCTTGAGTATGTTGACTGGAGGTTGGGGACTTCGGTAAGTGGGTTCGTTGATATGATCGTTGGGGTCTCTGTTGTGGTTGGCTTGGTTGTATGTGGTGAGTGTATGGGGTGGTGTATGGTGTTTTTGTTTGGTTTGTTGTGTTTGGTTTTTTGGTGGGGGGTGGTTTGGTGTTGTTGTGTGGTATATGGGTCCTTGGGTGTGGGGGACTGTGTATGGCTTGATGTGTGGTGTGTTTGGGGCAAAAATAAGAAACGAAAATAGACTGAATGATAAATTGGAGAATAAAAGATGTAGACATAATTACATCTTCCATAGGAAATTTCAAAAACAATAAATTAAATAATAATTATAAATTTGAAATATCGTAACAACTTAATAATTCACTAAGTATAAATAGTTAATAAAAAGATTTATCTTCTCAAAAAATTAAAAAATCATAAATTTAAATACTAAATATAAAACAGTAAAATAAAATGGAAATATTTAACACTTATACATGTCTATAAAAAAACGATAACAGGAAGATGTCTTATCAAAAAAAAATTAAAATAAATAATTTATATAACTAAATGTAAAAATAGTAAGATAAAACAAAAATCTAACAATCTAATAACATTACTAATACAAAATAGTAATAAATAAAGGAATACATCTTATCCTAAAAATTTAAAATAATAATAATAAATAACTAAATATATAAAACAGTAAATAAAAAACAAAATATCTAACAACTTATTAACATACATCTAGTTCTAAAACAACGATAAAAAGAAGATGTACTATCCAAAATATGTTTTTTTAAAATTAATAACTATTATTAATAATAATAATATAAAAAATGAAAATATAAACTTAATAACATATAGATCTAAGAACACCAATAAAGAGATACTTATCCAACTTTTTTAAAAATAAATTAAATAACTAAATG
>SNQN01004511.1:21927-51287 GCA_008642245.1 Bassia scoparia | reverse complement strand
CCCGCCGCGCCACGCGCCAGGAGAGAGATAATTAAAGTTTCCAAATTGAATAATGTTAATTAATGCACTTTCACCTAACCTTTTGTTACGGAGCAACGTAAGCCTAGCGTAGCGTCGGAAGATAATCACACACCTATCGCGACTAAAGACAAATCAAAAACTTTTGGATTACAAATTTACAAACTTGTTTTTGGTATAGGCAGCGGTCACTATGTTTATTTATTTATGGTTAGGACCACCTTACTTAAGGAACAAGAAATTTGGAAAATGAAACTGAATTTCATCTAATAAAATTAACAAATTAAGACAATAATAGCTTGTAAGTACTATGCAAAAGAAAAAAACGTGCGAAAATAAAGAAATTAGGACTACTCCTATTAAATAGTGGGATAAAGACAACATAAATAAGGTCTGATGTGGGGTAGAAAATAAATAATTCAAATATAAAGAATAATAATTCAAGTGAAAACACTAACAACTTACTTTTGGAGCAAATAAATGTTAACCAAAAAAGAAATGAACAAAATTACTTCAACATATCATGATCGTATCAATTACTATACAAATGGACATTATTATTTGGTACGTTCTTGCACGAGAAGATATTAATTAATCAGATCAATAAACAGATTCGCACACCTTCATTTCTTTCATTTTCATTTCAAACCCCTCGAAATTAAAACGTCACCGCCATGCACCGACGACGGAAATAGCTAGCTTAGATAAATTTACGGTCGCTTTTCTCTCAACTTCTTTCTCAAACGGAAAAGTACTCGATACAACGATTGTACTGTGCTACTCCTATTACTTTTTGGCTTATTTCAACTAACTAAACATCTACCATTTTAAATAATTATGCCCAATTAATTAGAAGATTTTATCTCAATACTTTCCGATTATAATATAGCTCGGTTGGTTAAAATTTTTCTACTAATTCATATTTCTTCGGGATGCGATCTCAATCCCCAATCTTAACGACTCATTTGCAGTTTTGCACCAATAAAATTATTGAATGTTTATTTATAGTTAGTAATGTGTGTATATTACCAATAGTATTCAGCATATAATTGAATCTGATTTTTATGTTTTAGCGTCTGTTTGTCAATCAACTTTAAAAATAAAATAGTGGCTCGCAACATATTTGACCAAACCAAATAAAATAAACTATATGTATACTTGTATAGTAGTATAAAATTGTATATTTGTAAGTATGTACCTAGTAGTATCTAGTCCTCTCATCATTTGTGAAGTCTTTTGGTGCAGCACACAAAATGGGAATTTTATTAAAATCCACGTATTATTCTTTGACTTCCAAATATAAAAATAATACGGAGTACTTCATAATAAAATTGACGAGGCAAAAAAAAATTGTCCTTAATAATTTTTTTTCATTTCCATTTTGAGCATTGGAGGTCTTTTTTTTATTTTCGCAATGAATTTTATTGATGCTATAAATATCATATACGGAGTAAATTATTTTAAAACGTCACATAGTAACCGTATCTTATTTGTGTTCTAACATTAATTAATGTTAAATTCAATGCATCGTAATGTATAAGATTTTAATAATTTTTCGCAAGTTTGCCATAATTTCCCAAGTTTTTAGCGCGAACTAATTTTTGACAACTTTAAATTCTAATTTACACGACTTTATTTCTCACATAAAATAGTGGTTTAATGAAGTGTTTAAAATCATTACTCAATTCTAACGCATCACAAACAAAGAGTGCTTTATATTAATTCTTTCATTTAACCTATTTTTTTTTTTTTAAAAAAAAAAGTCAATTACTGAAACGGATTTGTACATGTAAAACCCCGGCATGAAAGATCAATATCAGTCACTGGTTTAAATATAAATAATGAGACGAATGATCAAAGTTGGAAGAAGAAGAAGACAAAAATAAAGTGAGAAGGACAGAAAAGGGTATTCTGTAAAATTGTAATGAAATAAAATCAGAGAAAACATACGCTTCCATTTCGCCGAATTTGGTCAGCAGTATGACGATGATACTTCTTTGCGCTTCTTTTTCTTACCGCCACCGCGCCGTCGTTCGCCATCGTCTTTCGTCAGCATTACCAGCGAAGTCGTCCTCCGACCTCGACCGAGCTGGGCCGGAGTTTCTCACTGCTGATCTCCATCCGTAATCCTCTCTCCTCCGCCACTCCCCTCTTCCTCCATCCTCCACGTACACCGCCGCCGCACTCTTCGCCGCTCCTCCGCCTCCGCCGCGGAGAAAATATCCCATGCCTTTTTTCACACAATATCGAAACAAAACAATCAAATCGCAACATCAAACAATATTTTCGTTTATTGCCTATACTAGCATAAATAAATATATAATATATATCATATACAGCAAAATGAAAATGAAAAGAACGAAGAGAAGGAATAGAGAGACGTACGAGGAGAGAGAGAGAGCGGGGAGGAGAAGAAGTCTTGGGGGAATTGGAGTTAGGGGATGTTAGACATATCGACGCCCATTTGCGACGATGATGGAACCCAGAAATTTTTAATTTTAAAGAGAGAAGAGAAGAAAGAGGTAGTCTGTTTTTTTTATTTATTATTTATAAATAATTTGGGATTGAAGAAAATGAAGCGAGAGAAATTTTTATTAGGGGGAGAAGAAGAGGACGTGCAGGAGAGGAGGGGAGTGGGGCCGGGGGGAGTTAAGGATATAAAACAAAATAAAGGTTTTTGGAGAGAGAATGTATGTTATGCTATGCTTGTATTGCCTGTGGGCTTGGTACAGAGGTTTGACTGGTAAGCAATTCAGGGAGGCATATAACAAAATTCATCTAATTCGTAATCTAATCTCATTTAATTGCCCAATTTTTTAATTGTTTTTAAAAACATGAATTTAATTTGGTGGTAATTTCATGAGTTCATTGTTAATCCTTTTTATTAATTGCTGTTTTTTTTTTACATTTGTCAGGTACAACGAGTGAAACGCAACACAAGATTTTATTTCAGGATTTGTGTCGTTGAGGGAGACAATACCCCGACTAATGCATGGGTGAGAGTCGATCCCTGGCCAAGGCGCATGAAAAGTGAGGGTGCTAACACTGCTACTACTGTACTACACTCTTATTCTCATTAATTGCTTCCTTATTATTCTCACGGGAGTATCATCTTACCTTTGTCATTTTTGTATCTTGATTTTTTTTTAAATCACTTTGGTGTTTGGATAAAAAGATGGTATTGGTTTGAATCACATCATCAAACCAAGGTGGTATGGGTTTAGAACTTTGATTCCTCAAGGAGCATATAATATATTAATCTATCTAATATAATTTAATTGCCAATTATTATTGTTTTAAAACATGAATTTGATTTGGTGGTGAATTGTTGATACTTTTTTATTAATTGCTTCCTTATTATAATTATCGAGTATCATTTTTACTTGTCACTTTCCTTTCTTGTCGTCTTTGTATGTTTGTTTTTTTAATCACTTGGTGTTTTGGATAAAAAGATGGTATTGGTTTAAATCAAGTATCAACGCCACGGTGGTATTGATTTAGAAGAATTGATTCCTCATATGTATACTTGTTTTTGTTTGGGAATGAACATTATTGAGCTCTTCCTCAGCTCATACTAAATAGTATTAGATTCTAAACCCATCTCCCCATTGAAGGTTTCTAAAACTCATATGTACCCTAGCCTATCTAGTTAATTATCAACCAAACACCCTAAGTGAATGTTAATTAGAATTAAAATTTTTATGTGTCAACATGATTGGCTATGGTTTGTGGGTATGTTTGTTTAGGGCATGTTTCCCATAACTGAAAACAAGTGAAGTGGATTTTCCTCCTACTAAAGTATTAGAATCCGTAAAATCCACTCCCCCATTGAGTTTCTAAAACTCATATGTACATCATATCTTAAGATATTGTCAAACCAAACAAACGCTAAGTAAGTGAGTGATTCCAATTAGATTCAAAAAATTATGTGTCAACATGCTGGGCTTGGTTTTGTGGGTATGTTCCGTTTATGGCAATGTTACCTTAACCGAAAAACGAGTGATTGAGTGATTCCTCATCACCTAAAGTATTAGAATTTCGCTAAAATTCACCTTCCCCCATACAAGTTTCTAAAACTCATATGTACCTCTATCTAGATATGGTCCCACAAACAACCCCTAAGTAAGTCAGTGATTCCATTAGATTAAAATTTTTAATGGTGTTAACATGCCGAGGGCCATGTTTTGTGGGTATGTTTCGTTTAGGCATGTTTAGCCCTTAACTGGAAACAAGTGTACTAACATGAATTATATATGAGAGAAAGAAATCAAGATAAAACTGAATTGAAAATAAATTGAATTAAAAAAAGGGCCTTAATTTTATAGAAAAAACTATTGGTCACCAATTGAATGGTCTTAAACATTCAATAGTGGTTGCTCTTTACTATTATTGACAATCTTAACTATTGATTATCTCGTAATTATTCAAATTTTTAGAGGTGCTTTGGAACTGCTTTCCATCTACGCATAGTTTTCAAACTTATTGGTTTACCAAGTTAGACAATGTTGTAAAAAAATAATATTTTTAATCAATCATAAACATTTTTTAAGCATTATCATCAACAACTTCATTTTTTTGTATTTATTTGATATAAGGAAAAAAATCATGCATGATTGTTTTTGGAAAGTGCCCCACAAATAAGGGACTATATTAGGTTCAAGTAATTATTTGGAGGTGTTTATCGAAGAATACACATAAGTAGAATCGTTTTATGAATTTAATTATTTCTATGTTGAAAAATATGAGAAAACCAAACACTGCATGCAAAATATTCAAAGTACAAAGCCTAAATTATAATACTTGTTCTGCTAAGCTAAAGCGTATATAATTAAGACCTATCTATTTGTATTTTTTTAGAAAAAACAATAAAATGTGAAATATATGAAATCAATATGTGATTCATCTCTCATCCGTCAAATATACACACTCTCTCTTCTTACGCCCTTGTTTTCTCTCGTCTTTTCCTGTTCCATTATGTTCCTCATGGATCCTTCACCTGCCTCTCTCTTTTATTCTCGTCGAAAAAGGACGACGACCACGCAAATACACGGTCAAGTACCATAACCCCTTTTTATTTTACCGAGAACAATTATTTAACTCTTTATTTCTTGTGCTTAATTAATTAATTTTTGTTAAAATTAAATAAAACACGCATAATTAAAAAAAATCGCTCTTATATTTAAGATATACGAAGTACTCTTTATTCAACATTTGTTTTTAAAAGAAATTTTCTTTTTCTTTCAAGTGGGATTAAACTTGCACCTATTTTGTCCCTACCTATTTGGCTAGGTTTTTCAAGACCACTTGACTATTCTTAAAATACTACAAAGTACAATTTTAGTTTATAAAAGATAAAATATTTAGTAATGAGTATTCGTCGAACTACAATCTAACTTGCTATAAACGTTTTTTTTATCTGACCGATTTCTATTTTAAATTGTCGAAATAGTTTTTTTTACAAACTTTATCCTTATTTTTCTATCTTTTATTATATTATATTATATAATATACTTTATTAACTCCTCAATGTTACCATCATTAATTTCTGGTGGGCACGGCACACATGATTTTCCTTGGCAATAATGTAGGGTATAGTTTAGTAAAAAGTTAGAAGTAGAATCTATTTTAAGAGTAGTGATTTCCGCATCCAGTTTTAACGATCGCTTTGACCTTGGCGGTCATTAAATAATAGAGTACGGAAATCAGTGCTCCCTATTTTAATCCTTCATTTTATTTTAAGGCTGAGTTATGATGAAGAAGAGGTTGACGCTATTGATTTCTGGTTTTACTTAGCCAAGCTGAAAAGCAAAAGCAGCAAAGCGCCAAAAAAAACACATCAAGTCAAAAGAAAAGTGTTTAAAAAAAAGTCAAACTCAATTAAATGAAAAAAAATAGGGATCATCTATCTAAATTAATAAACAAATACCAAGTAATAAATAATAAAGGCAGAGTGGTCGTCCTTTAGTCATTTATGGCTGATGAAGATTCTCTAACGTTGATTATGAGTTCCCTCCAACGCTTTTCTTTCATGTATGGCGCGAGTCCGAGTTCTGCTATTTCACTAATTGTGTTTTATTTCATGTGTCGTTCAATTTGATAGATTTACACTATTTAACTCCCGTGAATATCACTTTATACCGTATTATTGTCAAAGAATATCGATAGGATATAGTGTTATCGATCATTATAGTTGAAAGAGACATGAAATGAAACGCAACAATGGGAATAGAGAATTCGGACTCGTATGCTGCGTATGCGGTCCCCTGCATGCAGGGTCCTGCTAAAGCGTCATCTTGATTTTTTTCCATTAACTCATTCACTGAAAAACTCTAATTGTTCAGATTTTTTAAAATTATTTTTATTTTTGCATCAACTAAGTTTAATAGTCACTGATGTGATTCTAAGTGTGAGGTAGTCAAGTATTTGCAACTTGCAAATTATTCTCTTTTCAGAATCTCACTCTACAACTTCAATTGTCATGCTTACCCGCCTTATTTTATTTGAACTTTTATTTCAATTCATAGTATTCATACTATATCGTTAAAAGGGAGTTTATTTCGCACTTCGCTTATTGGATTGTGTTGTGTACACGATGGTGTAAAGTATGAGTAAGTGTGCGTAGATTATCTACCTTTTAAAGGAGAAGAGATGATTTTTTATTTTTTTATAGAAATAACAAATAAGAGAAGATGATTTATATGTATAGTTTAAGTATTTAGTAATTGTTTAGCAAAAAAAATTGAGATTTTAAAATGAGATAAAATAAAAATAAAAACATAAGCCTAAGCACGCACTCAAGTGACAATGATATTTGTTTTTTTAGTGAATAACAAAACTAGCTCTTATACAATAATTTTTTTTACTAATACACAAAATTTGAATATACTCCGTATGTAATTTATAGATTAAAAAATATCTAAAATCGTAATATGAATACGAAATCGAAAAGGATAACATCTTTAACGGAACAAACGAATTGACTATACTAAGACGTTGAATAAAGAAAAAATAATATGAAACAACTTCAAATAACAAAAGAAGTGTCAATATATCATGCAATATAATTTAATTAATACTCATACTTTTTAATAAATTTCTTTATCAATAGTCCATATTCACAATAAGTCATATGGTTTATATCGTTGTGATGGTTGTGTCACTTCTGTGTGTTAGCATTTAACATGTTCCACACTTCAACCTAACTTTGTCCTTAAACTATCAGATCATGAATTTGGTCCCTAAAACTTGTGTTGTTTATTAAATATGGAGTGGTATATTTATCATTGATTCAATAATTCACAGAAAAGCATTATGAGTTTAGTACATGTGAGATTATGATGCACCACAAGGCAAGAATCAATCATTTCATTATGTTCCATAAAATTCCTTTGATTTCAACTCCCTTCGATTTATAGAGTGTGAAGGGCCGTATATAAAAATAAGTGTCATTATATGGAGGGTTATTTTTGGAAAATTCGAGGCTCCGACCCTAAGAATTAAAATTGGCCCCCAAATTAATGAAATAAAAATTGAATAGTTGTGGTACTTGCTAGAGATAGGAAGTTGGAAATTCAATTTAAAGATAAGTCACATTAAATTATCTCACGAAGAAATAAAAAAATAATAATGTATTCTTTCGAAATATAACCAAAAATTATCAAAATTAATTATTTTGAGGTTCCTTTTAATTATTGAGCCCTGTGTTGTTAGGGGTCCTTAGCTTTGGACACCCTCATCTTACCTTCTAATATATACCGCTAAAAAAAACCTACAGATTATAACCAGTAAAGTCAATATATAGATTAAATTGGTATTTTACCAATAAAAGTTACTATATAGATGTAAAGATCATATGAAACTTGGTAAGCATGACAACATTATATTATTATGTAATCAATGAATCCAACAATTTATATATTCAGATGAGATTTTATATGTGGACTTAATTGCTTTGTACATTTGCATTGTTAGTGGAAGGTTATGATTAAATTTCAAGAAAAATCTTCTATTTTGTAATTCATAGAGACATCATATTTTAACTAAAAAATCAAATGTTCATGCTAATTTAAAATTGCACTATTAGGTGAACTCAAGCAAAATATGTTGTTGAGACAATTTTTCCAAAATTAAAATGTATGAGTGTGAAGTCATTTAATTATTATTTATTAAGGTGAAAAACTATTTTGCCTAGTAAATGGTGATGTCTTCTCAATCTTAATATAGGACGCAAATAAATAAATAGTTTATTAATTAGTACATATCACCATACTACTCCAGTCGTACATAAAATACTCATCCCGTCAACGTAATAAAAATAACAGTTGAATTTTTCACGTATTTTTAGGAAGATATTTTAATAAGTAAACCGAGCAAATTTGTCTAAATAATTTCAACACAATGAAGATACGAATGATAAGTTTATCGTGTTAAAATAATTCATTGGTTAAATCTTTTCCTCAAAATGTGTGAAAATTCAATGTTATTTTTTATTGCATTACGAGGGAGCGAGTAAGCAATCATAGGTGAAATTGTTTAAAGAACAACAGTTTAAAAAAGTTTAAACAAAGGCTCAAATAATTGAATGTCGAAAATTTATTTTGGAGGGAAAAATTGGGCATGAAAAACTCGCAACATATTACAATTTTACGATGAGTATGATAAATGTTATTTTTCTATGATTGTATTTAGCCTATGTATCCAAATCGTTTTTCATTCAACATCATTTATTTTCTATTGATGTGAGCAAGGTCACCTGTATAGTGCGCTGCAGATTTATAATGAGGATTATAGAGTTGAACTTGTGACCAATTATCATAGACTCTCAAACATCAATTATTTTTACTTTATTTTTGTCCTACATCTTTGTTAGATGCATCGTGTCTATAAGGGTTGATACCCTGAGGATCACCAATCATTCTCCAAAAATAACACTTAATAGGGAATGCAAGAATACGTACTCTATTATTATTGGGTTTGTGACACAAATTCCAACATTAATTCGTTCAACGGCTTACTCTGGCAAGTTTTGAAGAAATCAACAAATGATGTCACAAGAACTATGTCAAATGAATAGTCGATGTGGTTACAATTGAACATCCAATTGTTTTAACTTACCTCGAAGGCTAAGACTCAACTTGTTATGGTATAATTAACCGGACTATCTTACTATTAGTTACAACTTGTACAAATGAGTACCAAGTAGTTTTACCAAGAGTAGTAGATTACCAAACACACAGCTTATTCATAGAGAATAATCCTTTCTTATTACTCCGTATCTACTTGTTGAAGATTGGTCGATTTCTTCGGGAGTTATTATCTCTCTATGATTTTGATCTAACATGTTCTTGAAAGTCGTATCTTATATCACTTTATTTTCCATATCGCTTTATGCTCCAACTTGCACTCTAAAACCCCAGTAATTTTAAATAAATGTTAATCTATTTAAGAAAAGAGAAAGTAACAATTTTCAGTATCTACTTAAATCCTGGTAATATATTTTGGGGTACTAAATTTCTGGAACATAAACACTTTTTACATATTAAAACATTTCCTACACAATATTACTCCTCTTCCGTGATATGGTACTATTAATAGCAGTAGTATTCTTATATTGGCTAATTTTTGGATTATGAATACAAATTAGTAGTTAAGACATGGTAGATAATTATAACATTAAACTGTAATGATCACATGCATATGACTATCGAGCGACAACCATATTCAAGAGGCAATTTATTGGCATTATATTATTGTTCATTTTTGATTTATTGCATGCAATATGCATGTCTCTTATACATTATGTTTATAGCGAAAGTGCTGCTAGAAATTAAATAGGAAGTATAAATTATTGCACTATATATTACTTAGGGCATTTGCCATCGTAGTACTTTTGATTACGTCTTTGTTTAATTATAGACAAAGTATATCAGGACAATGGATGTATAATAAATTTACCGCTGCCATGACAGATTATAATGACCCTTTTGGTTAATATAGTCAACCATTTTTATCAATTATTATAGTGATCCCTTATTAGTTTAGTCAACTATAGTTGATGTAAATGAAAATGGGGTCACTATATTCATATAAAGGGTACCTATATGTTTTGATGCACAATAAATTTAATTGTGTCATCTGAATGCATAGAATACTTTCTGTTTAATTATATATTCAAATAAAATTTAACATATTTGTCCTTTGTTACACAGTGTATATCAATTTTAAAAAAACTCTTCTAATTTGCTATTACGGATATTTTATAATTGTTTTAGAAGCCACATTTAACTTTTTCCTTTTATGAAGTTTGAATGTAAAGAAGCAATAACTTTTATTATTATTGATTTTTTAATTCGGATAGGTACACGAATCTTTTAACTACTGTCACTTCCCCGGCAAAGGTCCACCGCTATAAAGTTTAATCAATTACAACAATTAATAACAATATTATCCAACCCTTCAAATAGAGTACACTTATCTCCAACTAACTACTAGTACTAATTAATGCCAAATGTTGTTAAACAATAAACAAGCTTAGGTCTTTTGACCTTAGTGTTTTTTTTTTTTTTAAACCAAAAAAAGAAAAAGGTTGGAAAAAGTAGATAACGACCTCCAACTGTAAACAGAGAGCAAAAAAAAGAAAAAAAAAGGTGAGTGAAGAAAACTACTTTTACAAAATTGGTGTTTTTCGTAAAAAGAAGGCAAGTGAATCGCAGATGTACAAATGAATGCCTATTTTACGTAATTTTCAAGAAGTTCATTAACTGAGCTATGACTATACCCATCAAAATCTAACACCTTTTATTTCATGTACGTTCATAATTAAGGGAATCATAAAGATCATTATTGAGTATGTAACAAGAAAAGTTACCATGTATAAGACTTTCTACAACGACAATTTTTACGAGATAACCATGTTTGTGTCGATTCTCGTGTTGATTTGAAACATCTAATAATGTTACTTGTTTCGTATTTCATTTATTCTAGTAACTTCACCTTCAATTAGTTGTGAAAACATGTTGCTTTTAGCAATCATAATTTCATGTCAAGAAAACAAATTGATTAATTGGCCTTCATTTTAGGTATCAGATTCCTCCATACCCGTGTTTTTTGTAAAAAAAAACTTTTAGTTAGAACTGTTCACAATATTGTTTCATTCAAATTCAATCGATTCCAATGCACAATAACAGTCCTGAGTAGTCAAACTCAACCTAATAAAAAAATTTCAAAACCAACAACATTAAACACCATGATTTCCCACAAGCAATCAATGATCATACATTCATACATCTCAAAACCAAACGAAAAAAAAGGGTTGTGTTAAATAACGCCGCAATACTCCGTATTTCGGCCCGCATACGTTTAGTAAATTACAACAATTACCCTTATTCTCTTATTTCAAATCCTATCTCTTACTAACCTCACACCATGCACCCATAACTTGTTGTCCACCATCCAATACTAGTCAGACCACCACCAACGAGTAATCACCAACACGTTTGAAGTTAGCACCCGCCACCTACCGAGCACAACACCACCACTCAACCACAAAATATATCTCTCACTCTAGTACAGAACACGGAAGCACCACCGTAATAGGTCGAAACCGCAACAACATATGACGATGACGTTGGAGAATCGAGCCACCGACTCCGGTAAGTTTTCGACAAAAAAATTACATTGTTTTCATAGATTAAGCGTGGTTCCGGCCCTACACAGGTAGAACCAACGATGGTGGGTTCCGCCTACAAGGTAGAAACGACCGATGGTGGGTTCTACTTGTAGGCCGAACCCACCGTCGGTGGTTCGGCTCCTATAGGCCGAACCCTCTACAACAAAAAATAAATAAAAAAAAACAAAACGCTTAACATACTTAGTCGACGGGCGGGTTGAGGCCGGCCGACCGGAGGGCGTGAGGGGGTTAAATTGAGCCGTTTGCCCGTTTGCGGGACTTCGGGGCCATTTAAAGGGCCTACGGCACGACGGTTGTTTGCGAATGAAGGAGATGGTGGCAGTGCGTGTGATGCGTGTGGGTGGTGGTGCGTCGCGGTGGCAATGGAAGGGGATGCGTCGCAGGTTGTTGGCAGCAGYGAAGTTGGTTTTGAAAGAGGGGGAAGTGATAGAAGGAAATTGTTGGGTTAATTTGAAAGAGGGGTAAAATGGGGAAAATAACTAAAAATACGAAAAATACGCGGGCGAAATACGGTAATTTGCGGGCGGCATTTAGCTCTTCACAAAAAAAATCCAAGCGATACATCTCTCGATGTCCTGACGAGCCAAGCCAAAAACCTTCAATACTTCTGAGTTCTGACTCTTCCAGGGTCTCTCTGTATAAAACTCAGGCAAATATAGATGCACAACATAACTACATAAGGTTACAATTCACACGAGGGTAAATACCAATGGCAGTAARGGGTGGTTGAAACTAAAGAACGCAACGGACGGAAAAATATAGACACGAGATGACCCACGCCTTCATTCTTCAGCACTCAGACTTCAGTAGCACATAAATTTACGACAGCTACATGACATTGGAACATCAATATCCTGATATTACCAGTAAAATTGGCACTTAACAAAAAATACAAGATATGATCAGTGTAACCACCATCATAAAAGAATCAAGTTAATCTGATAATATAATTACTCTAAAGGAGGCAGTTTGGTGAAGAACGTTCTCTCTCTCTCTCTCTCCTCCTTTCCAACTGTCTGCATTGCTTTCACCACCTTCCTTTTTAGTCTTCAGCATAATGATAAAACCTAACAGATTTTGAACCATCATACACCAAACATTACAAAAGGTCAATCAGCACAATCTTTTCAAGATGTGAAATAGCAATTAGCTAAAAGTTTAAATCATTCATGTATTACAAATCGAGAATATTAACTAGGCAATCAATCTCATGCCACACACCACAGTTAACTGTAAGCGAAGCAAACCGGGATTGACCCAATATTCATAAATGACACTTATTGAGACTAATAACGAACAARATGACGATAATTCGCAAAAGAATCRAACTTTGCTTTTCAGGTTATCAGATAGTCATTGACTAAGGCCTAAGAAAATTAGATGAGATGGTCATTTTGGACAAGCAGGTGAAAAACTTCCTGCACACCAAACTTCACTACATGCCTTAAGATGATGAAAACGATGATTATGAATGTGGAATAAATGTGGCAGCAATGTTAGGGGACTAAAAACAAAAGACAAAAATGTGGCCACAATTTAACTGAGAATAAAGATGTTATAAGAGGGAAACAACTGAATTAATAGTGTCCGTACAATTATATGTCACTCCTTCATGAATGAGCTCAGGGCCCGAATAGCTCTAAATTCAGAGGAAATAAATTCTTCAACCTCCATTTGTCCCTTCATATTAATTGAAACTAGAAGTACCCCCTCTTCTCACCACACCCCCTACCCAAAAGAACATATTATTAAAAAAAAAAAAAAATAAAAAATAAAAAATTGAAAATTGTAGATGTCCAATATCCAGGATGAAAAATTACCATTCCTATTAATCATTCATAAATTGCACATTAGATCATTAGGGTCACAATAACATATTACGGAGTACGGATATGTTAAGTTCAGCACTGACATCACCGCCAAAGCCAGTATTAATTTTTCAATTGAGGTATGTCTACCATGAACTAAACTCTATGAGTTTGAATAAGAAAAATTCGAGAGAAAAAAGAACAAAAGGAAGGACGAAGAATTAAATTTCCATGAATTGGATAGAAAAATCACATGTAGGGAAGGCGAAGTCCAAGAATTCATTTTTCCTTCCCCTTTCTGAATCCTTTTGCTGAAAATAAAATTACCAAACCCACCCTTCCTGTTCACCTTTCACTATGTTTGATAACCAAAACACAAAGGTGATCCTGTCCTCAGCCCTTCACTAAAGATTAAAAAAAGACTCACCTGCCAAGGAGAGGTGTTTATCAACATGGTTAAAAAAGTTAATAGAACATTAATTTGGATATTTATGGAGTACTTAAGTCAGAATTATGCACGACACAACAGCTTTATCTTAACAGGGATCTCATTAAGCAACAATAGTTCATCGATGCAAAATAGTTACTCGAGTACATTTCATTCAAGTATTCATGCAGAGAGACTGACCAACAACGACACAAAAATTGTGAGCAAAAAGCAACACAAAACAAAAACTAAAGTGTCTAGATCCTTGAACAAAAACTGTGAGTAACTAAACTTGAAAAACAACTACAGCATGGATACTACGAAAAGGAGAAAACGTAAGAGAAAGAAAGCAACAAATATTAAAGCAAACATTAATTTTTGTCAATATTTGAGTTAGTTTTCATCCCAATCAACATCATTTAAGGACACGCCTAATCTGCAAATTCCGTGTTCCTAGCAGGCTGCAAGCATACAAGCAAAAGTTCTGGACACGAAATTCTCTTTGATCTCTAGTTACAATTGCCCTACTTACATCTTATCTTTCCATTGTGAGGATAAGCCATCCCGAAAGTCAAAACCTTTTTTGATTGTTCACAATGCTCATAATAGATGAAGCAGAAAAAGTAGGCAAAAGTGATCTACCAGTCCCAACTAACCATTCCTCTCCAGTCAATATCACCATGGAATCTTCAAAAAATAACCAATTTAATTACAGAAGACATTAGGTTACCAAGCATATAATTAACTTAAACAAATATTTTATAATGCATTGTTACCAAGCATTTAATAGTATACAAACATGTTAAATGCCGTATGTCAACAGAAAAATGCTGACTAAGATAAGGCCTAATGCAGAGCTAAAGCCTCAAATTATAGCATTCAGCAGAGCATATGAGAAGGAGGGGCTACAAACGCTATTTGCGGCAGACTCAATCCCGTATGGCAATTCGTAAGATTTGTAACAAATGCCACTTCAGATGGCAAACATTAATACTTGTCAAGTTAACAAAGTGTAGAGCGAAACACAACTAATGCAGCAAACAGACATCTTGCCACAACACGAGAGACATTCATTATGAGAAATGAGCATAGTTGCAGATTATAAAATTTAGGATTTTTGAGGATAAATACCTAACTTTGCTGCGGTTATGAAAATAAATACATAGTTTTCAGGTATTATTTACTAAATACCTAGTTTCAAAACTTCTTCTTGTTAATCCGGTAACCTAGTAACTGTTTTAGGTCAAAATTGTTAACGGAGTCTATTTAAAAGTGGGGGGCCCACCTGGTTTTTTTTTCACTAGTAATAATCTCTTCTCTCCCTCTTCTCATTCCTTCATGTCTGATCCCAGATGAGTTTCCATGGCTGTCACTAATTAAAAGAATCCAAATACTAATTAAATACCTAGTTTCCATGGCTGTCACTAATTAAAGTAGCATGCGGATGTTCTCCTGTAGTAGTGCCAACAATGGCGAGTAGCTCTGAGGTTGAGCAAGAGACCACCCGAGTTTAAATAGCGGGAGCCTAGGGTTCACCCGCACCAACGAGCACCAGCAGGGTGGTTTCCACCAACGCGACAGCATTCCGAAGCCAGCAACACAAAATCAAGCAACGAAACCTCAGTGTTGCAATTTTTGATTCTGGGATTGAGTTTCATTCAGGTCATGAGACCATTGGAATGTAGAGACGAGGAATGGCGTGCGTAGACCAGACCCAGCGGCGGCGCAATCATGAGAGCTCGATCCTTGAATTGAGCTTGCATGACCTTGAGAAAGGCAAACTCAAGGTGCAGAATGAAAAGAGGGAGTGCGGGGCATGACTGGTATGTGGCGGAAGAGGGGGAGAGGTCGTTGGTATGGAGAAGGAAGGAGGAAGCAGGGGAGTGAAGGAGGAGCAAGGAAGAAAAGGAAAAGGAGGAAAAAAAGAAAAAAGGAGGGTAAAAAAGGTCATTTCACACAAACGGAGTTAAGTTTTTGACAGGAAATATGCTACAAGTTACCGATTAACAAAGAATTTTCGAAACTAGGTATTTAAGTAAAATAAACTGAGAAAACTAGGTATTTATTTCAAAACCGTTGCAAAGTTAGTATTTATCCTCAAAAAATCATAAAATTTATCATAAAAACATAAGTATTAAAACGATAGGGTAAGATGTATATCCTTGCACATTATAGGCCACGGATCGATAATAATGCTAGCATGTTTAAACATGAGAGGATGCCCAATAGAGGAGGCCAGGCCTAGTTGAGCTTCTCTCCTATAGTTACAGTTTTACATGTGAATCTGATCACTTAATCAAAATCAGGATAACTTGTAAATGAACATGGTAAGGGTGATTTCACAAAGAAGCTTAGAAGCCATAAAAAAAGCCACTTCGTTTTCAGATAAACAAACTACTTAAGTATTCATTGCATCATTGTGTTGGTGCATGTGGAATAAGTAATATTGCAGATGTTGAACCCAGTTTAAAGTTCAATAAAACAAACCTCTTACAAGGAAAAAAACAAAACAAAACAAAAAAAAAGTTCATGTTCTTGTGATAATATGGATATGTTACATTTTAGAACAAGGACCAGTTATCTGTTAAATGTAACGAAAGGAAAAAAATTATCATAATTGCCACATAACAAAAGATAAATCTAAAAAGGAACTAGATATTTTGCACTTGAGGATTTAAAAGGAAAATAACATGTTTTGCACCAATGCAACATGACAGATAGAAAGGTAAAGTCTGCCACAAAAAACCATACTGCCAGCAAATCTCATATACTACATGGAACATGTAACTGAAAACAAACAAAGTTTCATTCTACAATTACTATCTCTGTGGAAGATAACATATCAAGAATTAGTATGCCAGCAACACACCAAAAACGATAACTTCCATTGGACAAGGATTTCTGGAAAGGCATGATAACTTAACCTATTTCTGCAACCGATACCTACACTTACATAGTGACAACATATCCATGTGTATTATCAAAGGGAATTTTGATTTAAATAGTACATTGACCTATTTCCTACAAATTAGTAGCTATATAGAATTTGACGAAACACATGATGACCTATTTAAGTATTTAGAATCCAATTGTTTGTTTTGATTGGGTTTGGTATATAGAATCTTACACTATCTAGTACTGGTTAAGGTTTGCTAGGAAAATAWTGAATACATATAAATAGAAGCATAGTTTACCTTCATGACCTAGYTCACACCCAGTACATCATAAGGGTATTAAAATTTGCTCTTKCACAATTCCCAATCATGGATCAAAACAAATATAAATCAGGTAGTCAAAAGCAAGTCAAGTCACTAGACCCAGTGTTCTATCCACAAAAAGAGTGATAAGTTCAGGGCCACACTGGTTCCAACTGACWTTCAGAATTCTTCTAAATCCGAATGAGGACTTAAAGGAGATTGAATATAAATACAATTAAATGACAGAAGAAAATAGAAGCACGCAGTCTGTTTGTAGGTGAAAACAATTGAATATTCTTTCAATGACAATGGATCTCAATAGCAACAATCTATATGGATCCAAATATGTGCACAATCCTTAKTCTTGAGCAGTCAAGAGTATTACATAGGCAATTCTCTATATTTCTTTTGTGAACGGATCTAACACGTAGAATGCAGGAAATTGTGTCAAGGAAACTACGAGAAAAGAAGCCAAACTTCCAATAAAAGATGGTCAATGAGGAGTAACAAACTAACAATAGAAGAAATAGCTATAGATTGTCCATCATCAGCAAGGAGCATGTGGAAAAATTTCGTGCACCATGATCGGTAAAGACATTTAATTTAAAATAGCCAAAGCTCATGTGAACAGGGTATAAACAATTAAACATCAATTAACATGGGAGATTCGTATGTAGGTACCATGCAGTTGAACAGGTAAAGATTTTAACTAAACTACACTATCYATAAAAAGACACATTACAGGCAAAAGCTTCCTTATGAATTGCCGACAAACAAAAACCAAACTAGTACAGGATGTCAGAATATCCACTCTGAAATTAACCACATGCTTAGTCAGCCTGACAGCTTCATATGTAAATCTCTACAGCACTATTACTGCCCACTGCCAGAAGCTAGCAGTCATTTTATCATTCGTTCCCATGTTCTTAGGGAAGGAAAAAATATATATAAAACAATCATCAAAGCTTAAAACTCTCAACTGTGATTTATACTAATTACAGTTCACTATCATGGTGTACTTTAGCTGTAACGAGATCATCAAAGCTGTCTTCATCAGTGAAGACATATATGATCTTCTTAACAGTTTAAAAAAAATCAAGAGATTTTGAGAACTAGAAAGTAAGATACTCTCGCTGAATAACTATACGCGTTGATTTATTGACCGCAACACTCAGATCCACTCAATATTCAGTTTCGATAGGTCCGCTAATAAGATTCATTCTTAGTCAAAAAACAAACCCATTGGTGATGACCATATGCTCATATACAGAAAATTTATGAGTTCGGTATTTTACTTAGCTTCTCCGCTGCACATAGTTGAGAGAGGAGAAAAAGAACAGTTGTGTCGTCTCAACTTTACCTAGAAACACCAACAAAGTATGGAGTTAAAGGGTGAAAATTATGAGAATAAGCATTCTAGTCACTGCCAAAAAATAAAATAAATCCCAGTTTTATTGTTTCCATCCTAATTATGGAAGAGACTCATAAGTCTTATTGTGAATTATAAATGCTGCTTGTATATGTACAGATAGCACAAGAAATTTACTAAAATTTTGATTTTCTGAGAGGCCTACAAGAATATAAATATTAAGAATTAGTTCAGATTTCAGATACAATAAAGAGACCCGGGAATAAGGAACTCTAAGATAAAGTCCGACGGCATCATGGAAAAGGACATTACCTGTCTGATTGTGGAAAAACTTCGTAGTAACACAGGTGAATCTGTCGAACAATGGACTTCATGGCTTCAATGCCAATCACTGCATGGTCGTGGAGACTTCATATTGTTCTGTCGTTGCTGGTACGGAATAGGAGCCGTTCAATACGTAAGCCACGCTGAATAGCCTGACACGATGTTTGCTCACGACAAGCTGTCAACAGCTTTAAATTGCACTTGCAGCATCAAGTCATATGCATTCCCTGTATCAAATTAGAAAAAAGAAGTTGTCGATTATCTTTTTTTTCCGAACCACAGCTGAGGCGTTAAAAAATGACCCTCAGTACTAAGACAACTTCCTTCGTGAGGATTAGTTGATGCATGATCAATCCAATCAATCCAATCGGAAGCCTTAAGTCCCTAATCTCCATTCATGCATCTGTGTTATACGAAAAAGGCGTAGGATGATTCTGCCACATAATTGAATTACTTCGATTTCTACTCTCTAATGTTGAACTGAAGAGCTTATGGAACTGGAAAAATATTGCCTAGGGGATCCTTATAACAGCAAGCTAACACAAAAAATCAACAATAACGCAGAACAATTTAACAACGAGGTCAAACCACAGTCAACAAAAAACAGCGACAGAGAACAAGTATCATATAGTAGTCTACGGAAGTTGACGGTTTTAATGATACTTATAGCCGAGTACTTATCCATCATGAGATCTCATTATCCCACAGCAGCCTACCAGCTTGTGGCGTACTTTAAGCCACTAAATTCACCCAACTCAATCCGCCTTGCACAATTACAGCTTCAAAAAATGTTTTAGTCTTGAAATCCTACCCCGCAGAAGACGCAAACCATGACATTTCACAAGCAGACGAGGGGAATTATCGTAAGTAATGCTAAGTGGTGACTATCTTTACCAAACAAATAGGCACTTCTAATTGCAAAAAAATGACCATTTTCTATTACGACACGACAAAATGCTTATATGATCTTTACAATGGTACAAGGAATAACAAAAAGAACACCTATTGTACATCATCAACTAAGGTTATCAATGAAAGTAGCAGACTGACACTTATGTCAGTTGTCAAAACTCAACACAACCTTAACATCCCACACATCATAAAGCAATCTGTTTCAGTGTTATTGTAAGAATAATCATTCAACCTTAATCAAAAATGCAGCCAAATTCAATGGAAATGTTGCAGTCCTAAATAATTCCAATAGTCCATTACAAAGCAACTAAATCAAGTATTAACAAGCAATACACTTACGCTAGAATGATATAGTCATATAATTGTTTGCAAGTGTGCAATCAACAAGATAATATCTTCAGCGAAAAAAACCCTAAATTAATGATTGAGCGAACTTGCAATGCCAAATTGCGATTACAATCAAGAAGTCAAATTCTAATTGCAAATTCATAAGTTGAAATGAGGTTTAATTCAAGACGGGAGGAATTTTACCTGGCAATTGAAGCGTGAGGAGCCAGTAAATGGGGGTCAACTGTGAACGCCGACAATGAGCAATTGTGCGCCTGTGCGCTTGTGGTTTTGTGAAAGGCGAACATAATTTTGGCGGCAATACTAATGCAAAACATGACACAGCGGTATAATACTGCACTAAATGGGCGGGATGGACCGAACATGTCTATAAATAGTCTTACAAGCTCTTACCCTAAATTTCGCACTTAAAAAAGATCGGATTTATGGGACACAAGTGCCTTGCCTTTTTTGAATCTTCAGGCGGTGTGGATCGGGCCAACTATCAGATAATGTTAATCGGATTAGGACATGTTAATGAACATTATCATTTATGGTGTATTTTTTATGCAAATGAGTCGATATGGTAGAAATTTACATGAAATAGGACAATATGAGATTTAAACATTTTTTTTTTGTACCAAAGAGCCTAAAGAGCAGGATGAGAATCGATCTCAGGATCTTCTAGAACCGAGAGGGAAGCTTTAAACCACTTGAACTACCCCTCTCTCTGAAGGATTTAAACATTTGACCTTGATATATGTTAGTGGAGATCCAAAATTTCTCACTACTATTTCTCACTCATCCCTTTCTCTCTACTGACTTTCTCACTCATTTTTGTTCTTCCCAAGAGAAATTTCCTTCATTTTCATCACAACAATGAACCAAAAAATCTCTTTATTCCCTCAACTCATACTTTTTAACTCTACCTCACAACACTTTCATTTCTCATGTAAAAGTGTATCGAAATAGCAAATGAGTGTACTAATTATAGATCTCGAAAAGTTATGAATTTTGTTTTTTTTTTGATTTTTTCTACAATGGCGAAATTAGCAAATATAAGCAAGTGAATTTATTTAGGAAAAGAAGCAAAAAAAAAAACACTCTGAAATGCTACCTCTACAATTCAGGGCATGGCCTCATCAGCTCAATTATTTTGATGCATTTACCAAAAACGTTCGTAATGATCTATAATCAATAGCAAAAAAAATAAAATTGTCTAACGTCCTAGGGCGGCCCCACTTGTGGAGGCTATTCATCTGTCTTTGAAGACGAGACCACACGCGCTTCTTTCCTACGAAAATAATTAATCAATGCATCGTCATACCCATATGTACGCACAAATGACCTAACAAATTTCAAGCAAAGACGTGATTTTTTGAGGGTCATACCACATGATAGCTGATTCTATAAGGTTTAATTATCTTCGAATGAACATTTACATAAATTAGTAATTGATGTACTGTAATTTCAACATATTGTTGTTCGTCGTTTTATTAACTAGTAGTTAGCAGTGAAACAATCTTTTAATTTGAATAGAGTTAATTACTATTATATTGTTATAATTAATAGCAGAATTTTAACCCAATATAATAACATGAGTTGGATCATTGGATCATTGCGACTCTTGGAGAGTTGGTATGGTTTTCTATCAAGTTGAAGGGGAGTATATATATTGATTGTAATATCGGTAAGATTAAGTAACAATTTGACAATTATTGAACGAAGACAATTATCATCGTGGAAAGAATATTTACAAAATATCACTAAAAAAATATATTGTTTACAACCAAATCATATATCGGTCATTTCAAGACAATATGGCTACTGTTGAATTGAAGTTAATTCAATCATTGTACTTTTGAATAAAGTTTTTGTATTGATGATTGGTATTTTGAAATTTCAGAGCGTATGACTTTACGGTTACATCATATGGAAAGAATTTTAGAATGTCAGTAAATAACGGAAAGTGAGTTTATCGTTGAATCGTAACAATTATACACTGAGCAATGAGTTTTAGATCAGATATAAAACTCAAAAATTATAACTGTTTCAAATCGAGTTTTCTTTTTTTCAAATATATTTTGAGGTGATTATATATTTTTTGTTGATCTTATTTTGGTAAGTAGAGCCACAAGGGCGGGGGCAATTTGAGATATTAGACCATCAAGAACTTTTCTGGAATCAGGGCTAGAAATAAAAGCTTCTAACTCTACTTGAACTAATCTTCATTACTGACGATCAATTTTGTTTTTTGATTATTTATAGGTTTAAAAAATGTTTCTTGGTAAGTATTATTTTTTCTAAAGTAATTGATTGTATCTTGATAAGCATTAATAAATAAATATAAAAATAAATTATATTGAAAGAAATTGGTTGAAAATGCAACAAAAGGCTAATAAATGGATGTTTTAATTGTGATGACTGGTGAAGTTGTGTTAATATCATAGCCACTTCAAAATTTTTGGCAGTTTTCAACCTGTCTCCAACTACCATGTCTGTTGTCACCTGGTACCATTCCCGCATCCAGGCTTTCTAATACTTCCGGCTACCTGCGTAATATCTCTCTCTTCCTCTCATCTCACCTCTCCTCTCTTCAGTTCCCACTCTACTCAATGAGGACTGAACTCAAAAAACAGTAACTTTTCATAATTGATACTCTAATATAAATCATATACATTGCTCATTTTCAATCTTACATTAGCACTTATTAAAGTTTGTCAACTTTGTTGTGTCTTTCAGGTATTTTGGAAATGCGCTTCCATTAGTGCAACATTATTGCTCTTCTATTATGGAATAAAATGGGACATAATACCCTGTTTTGAAAATAACATTATTATAGCATCTTTGACGATATAGACGTGACATAATATCTACTCATTTTGCGTGATGGATAGTTTTGGTTTTCAGACATGATGATTTATGGGTACTTCTATATATATATAAGCTCTTATTTTACATAAAGTATGGAATTCCTAGGGCACACTTGGTATTTTTGTAAAAATATGTATTTTGAGTGTTAAGATGTTAAATGTATTTTTCTATTGTAATTGAGAAATTTGTTCGGAGTTTTGATTGTTTGTGGTGCTGTTTGGAAATTGCTTCTGTGAGTGTGTGAGTGCAGAAATTAGCAAATGTCATACTCAAGCCGTCATTACTGGGTTATTAATCACCTTCCGAAAATAATATAATAAATTTCAGTTGGTTTAAGGGTTAATATATACAATGATGCATATAATAGGCTAGATATTTGTTAACATATTTTCTCATAGGCTATTCGCTTAATACTCTATTAGAGTAGATAGATAAGCATTAATGTGTAAATAACATATACTCTATCAGCACAATATCAAAGGTTCTGGACTTTCCGTATATATATATATATATATATAGAGATAGATAATTAGTAGAATGTTTAGGGGAGGGGAATGCTCTTTGCTTTTCAGCAAATATTGGTTAGCAAGAGTGTGACAGAGTAAAAGCTAAATGATGTACCTCGTCGCATGGCCCATTCTCTATTGCCCTAATACTCTTACTAGTGATATTATATAGAGATATAATGCAAAACCATATAGATTATATATATTTAAGGACACTAGATGGGAATATAATCAGAAAGTTCAGTAGCTATTGCATCCTGAGATGCATATATGAGAAGAAGGACAAAGATATATATAGATATATACTTGCTCGTGCATCGATCTGCATGTAACTTTGCAAGATATAGGATTTTATTTCTTTAAGACCACTCTCTCGAAATCGTGTCCAGAGTGTGTTTGAACTTGATAGTATTGTAAAGGCTAGATACATAGAATATATCCCTATACAGTTCAATTGTGCAATCGGTATAGTTCACGTGATAAAGAGATGAGAGAGATTCTCATGTAACCCGGTGTATGAAAATTTGAACCTATCTAGATCTCCAACTTTTAGGGAAATCTGTGATACTTGAGAGTTATAGATATATAGAGATAGATTTGAGATATGATATATACCTTTTCAGGATTGGGCATGCAAGTGCTTAGATTTTGTTCCTTATGTAGTACCTATGCTGGTTTTATAAGTAAAACAAAGATTCTCCTTGTCACATCCTGTAGATTTGATATATCATCTTTTTTTATCCTAAACGGTTGCTTCTTTTTCAGGAGAGAGAATGAATAGCTGTAGTGAGAGAGATTACTCTTTCTGAGGGCTTCAAGTGGATGGCTCATGTACTGCTTTTTCGAAATCTGCCTGACACCTTATGGCACACTCTATGTGTCAACGAATTGTTTTGTGGAGGACACCTTCTACCCCACAAATGTTTCCCTGCTCCCACCAACAACAACCGCCAAATGTGTTCTTTAGATATAGATATTAGATAGAGATATGATAATTTATAGTCTCAAGCGATCCAGTTTTTAAATACAAAAAATTAAAGAAGAAATTATAATACAAAGATAGTCCTCTTGGTAAGCATTTCTAACACCACACATATAGAGCAATATCCTGTATTATAAATTTTATCTCTATTGGGCCATATATACTCGATACTTTCTTTGATGCAGTGGGCTAACTGAGGATCGAATTGCTGTGTATTGCGTTTGAGAGTTATAGATAATATATATATGCATATGGGGCCTTCACATTAAATTATAGATATAGAGAGATAAGAGCAGGGACCTTTCTTTGCATTATGTGAGATGAAGAAAGATAGATAAGCATAGATAGAGAATTAGATTTTGAACATATATATAATAGATAAATCATCTTTTTGCATATACGTTTATCACTAGACCCTGATACATGTGAATATATTTCCTGTCTTAATTTTTTTCAAGAAGGAAACTTAATTTTTATATTTTGATAGATATATAGATAATGCTGGAATGTGAATTCTACCTTGTTCTGACTTATAATCTAATTTATCGACCTCCTCCATCTCAGAACGTCCAAGAGATAGAATTTACCCATCTTACTTATGCCAGTTTAGATACTTTCCAAAACTAAGAATCCGATTCTTGGGTTTGGGAATCGCCTTTAGCTTTCATTAATCAAAGTTGGTTCCTCGATAGTTGAGAAACTGATAATTGCGATCGAGTGACTAGGTACATCAGTCTTATTGACAATGCATGCACTATGCCTGTATAACACTTGTCTGTCAGCACTCTCCATCATATCGGATTTCTTATCATCAAGCGCGTTTTCTCTGTATAGGTCATCACCAGTGTTTCTGATGTATCAATCTCCATAACGATGTATTTTTGATGCGTGGCTTGGTGTTACGTCCAGATAGTAAGGGTAAGCTATGTACGTTAAAGCTCTTTTGTCCACATCATTCAAGATTATTTTAACAAATCCCTTTCACTAGCTACAATCAAAATCTTCCATGATAATGCTACGTGGGTCTTCTACAACTATATATGACATAGTGTTGGCATTTGGAGATGAAATGTATGAAAAAGAATTGAAGATAGTCAGTTGGACTGATGTGAAGTGGGAGATTGATAGTAGAGCGAAGGGTAGAGACTCAAGAGGGTAAATTGTAAGGAAAACAGCATCAAAGGGCGTATGTAATGGCGATGTGACAGAGGATTATGGGTTTTTAGTTTATTTGAGAGGTATGAGTGTCGAGTACTGTTGTGGTCGGTTTGAAGAATTTGTAGTTGTTTTCGCGGGTGGCGTGTGAGATTGTAGAGGGGTAGTGGGTGGGCGGGGAGAGCTGGAGCCTGATTCGGAGTTGAGAGGTGGAGCAGGTAGGGGGGAGAGGTGGTGAGGGCGGGACATCATTAATTCAGGTTTGTATATCATAGTAAATCTTCTTCCAGTTAAATTGTGGCCACATTTCTTGTCCTTTTGTTTTTTAGTCCCCTAAATTGCGCACATTAGTCCCACATTCATAACTCATCGTTTGCATCATCTTCAAGGCACTAGTAAGTGAAAGTTTTGGGTGTGGCCAGGAGTTTTTCACCTGCTTGTCCAAAAATGACCCGACACTCTCAATCTAATTTTCTTAGGCCTTAGTCAATGACTATCTGATCAACCTGAAAGCAAAGTTGGATTCTTTTGCGAATTATCGTTCATGTTGTTCGTTTTATTAAGTCGATATAGAACTGGATCAGTTCTCATGAATATGGGTCCAATTTCCGGTTTGCCTGTTCGCTTACAGTTAACTGTGTGTTGTTGTTGGGATTGGATGATTTGTGGAATTTGCGTTCCAGTTTAATTCAATTTTCGATTTGTAAGTACATGAAAATGATTTTAAACTTTTTACGGCTATTGACTATATTCAATCTTGAAAAAGTATTGTGGCTGATTGACCTTTTGTAAATGTTTTCGTGTGTGGTGGATGATCGGTTCAAAATCTGTTGGTTTTATCCTTATTGCTCTGAAAGCCTATAAGAAAGAGAAGGTGCAGATCGAATATAGCAGAAATGACGAGAGCTTGTGAAACACGGTAGGGAGGAGAGCGAAGAGGAGAACGTATTCTTTCACCAAACTGCCTTGCCTCTCTACGAGTAATTATATTGTAATAGAGTATGTAATTAGTTACTCTTTTATGAGTGGATCGGTATTAACTGATCATCATCTTGTATCTTCTTTGGTTAAAGTGACAATTTACTGGTAACTCAGGGAATTAATTTGATGTTCCTAATGTATGTAGTCTGTCGTAATTTATGTGCTGAAAACTCTTCTGGAAAGTCTGCAGTGCTGAGAATTGAAGGCGGTGGGTCATCTTCGTGTTCTGCATATTTTCGTCGTTAATCGGAAGGCGAAGGAAAATGTGTGGTAAGAGGTCTCTGCCAGCATGATATCATTATGACATCAATTCTTTTTCCCCCTAATTAGCTTGTTTTCAATCCAAAATCCACAGAGGTAACAAAACTTGATAGGCTTTTACAAAATCATTCTGATCATACAATCGTCGAAATGTCGGTAGATTTGAAGGTTAGCATTTTCCGTTATGTTGGTTGCACGATGGGCAGTGAACTTAGTGTGGAAGTAGTGGGTTTTTGGAGAGGAGTTTCTTGAATTGTTAGAAGTCGCCGACGTTTAGAACATATATGGTGAGGGCAAAGGAGTTTTTTCGGTACGCGTGCAACACGATACTTCAAGGTATTTTGGCTCTGCATATATGGTATTTGGAATACTTTTGAATGATTTTAGGCGAAGGAGGCTACGCTTGTGTTTGCTTCAACACCTGTGAAGGAATGGTATGAATAGGATCTGTTGAACTCTGATAGAGAAGAGTTGTGGAAACGAGATCTAGCAACCATCTCTTTTGGAACTAGTGAGTTTGTATTTCTTGTTAATTGCAATTGATGGAGGATGGTTTGTTGATTATTGCTTCTATCAATATTTTGTAGATTCGTGTTTATACTACTAAAACTTAAGAGGGAAATCGAAAGTTTTAGAATTGTTGAAAATTTAGAGGGATTTTGGCCCGGCTAAGTTAATTGTGAAACAAAAAAGGTAGTGCATTTCGCGGGCGCCAAAAATGTTTTCGCATTTTCAACTTGTTTGGAGACCATGGTGCACTCTACTGTGAAGTTATTGCATTGGTTTCATCCTTTCCTGTTTCCAATGTGGTAGTTATCACTTGTTTCATCTAGATACTAGATTGAAGATTTTCATAATGAAGATGACTTGGACCGATAAATATTGTCATTTGACAGAGCATATATGTCAAAAGATAATAGAGATAGATAATAAACGTTTGACTGAGTTAACCTCGTTTTTTTTCTGTTGTTTATTTAATTCTTCAATTTCCCATCCAACATTAATTTATTGAATATACTCGCAATCAAATGATTTTCTGTACCAGAATGTTTTGGTATATTTGTATTTATTTTTCGACGTCAGTATACATATTGGAATTATTTTCTAGCATTAATCTTTAAAGGTGCAGAATAAATGAAATCTAGGCTATTCATAAAAGACATTATTAATTGGATTGTGTTTTATGAAAAGAAGGAGCTTTTTTTTGGTGACTCTATTGAAGTTGAAAGAGAAAACAAACTATCACTCTGATCAAGTATTTGACCTCGCATAATGATTAATTTCGAGAGCTTAAATTTGGACGAGAATAAAGATTGAGTCCCTTTACATGTCAAATTAACTGAATGAAGTTTATAGTAAGAGGTATTTCGTCGACTTAATAAATCGTTAAGGGATTTAGTTTGGTTTATCTTTTTTCTTTTTCATTAATTTTGGGGGCGAAGGACCGTCTTCTCTTAAGTGTGAATCGCATTGCTGAGTAGCATAAATTAGCGACTCTTCATATTTCAAGACACCTTAAATACATGGCCGATGTTTGCATTACATGATAGTCATTAATGGAGGACATTTTCAAAATATAATTGAGGCACTAATAAATGTTACACTAGTTTTTCCAACGATTGATAACGGGATAATAGTAAGACATTGATGTTCTTACAATCGATATAATCAATGTCATTTCTAAATGTAAGCTTGGCTCGAGTCATTTTTTTCCATGTCGAGCGAGCGAAATGAGTAACAAACTTGATAAACAGAAATTTGGTTGGAGTAATTTAACTTACCCATTCTCGTCGGTCTAATTAACTTTTAACAAAGCGTCAAATTGTTTGTATGACATACGTGACTTAGGTTGTCACCTTCAGGGAAATATTACTTCAGGACATCATATTACATCAATTTACAATGAGCATTTATGTATAATCGGTCAACATCGGAGACGTGATGTAACTATTCTGTAACGATATATTTAGATGTGTACAAATGTTAGTATGTTTTTTCTTAACATACCTTATCAAACCAAGCGTTAAATAATTTTGTGTTTAAACATACGCATAGTATAAGAGAGACTTTTGACTCGTAACAAACACCTTGATAGCTACATGTAATTATTACTAGTCAATAGTCTAACTTCTACTAAATGTAACAAATAACTAATCAAGGGCTGTCTAATTGGCCGACGACACTATGTGGTTTAAATATGTCACACACAATAGTCGAATAACGATGGCCAACCGTAAAAAAACCCAACAACTTGGATCTTAAAGACAACATAGACTAGGGTAAAAGTAAAACGGACATAACCATATTAAAAGACAAACAGTAATAAGACAACATTCTTTAATTATACTGTCCGTTTTGCAATGTTTATTTGGTTGAGGCAATATGAAGTACTAAAAAGTCTAACGAAGCACCTACATTATTCACACAAGACAATCCAGTTAAAATGTGTTACACAAGGATGTATTGAGGTTAATCTCGCTTAATGCCTAGTTGCAATTTGTTTCCTAAGTGTCACAAAAGCTCTATTACT
>SNQN01004511.1:6757-19828 GCA_008642245.1 Bassia scoparia | reverse complement strand
TTCAAGTGGTTACAGAGCTTCCCTCCGGTTCTAGAGATCTTGAGATCGACTTCTCATCCCTGTGCTCTTAGTAGCTCTTTGGTACAAAAAAAAATGTTTAAATTCTCATATTGTTTCTATTTTCATTGGTAAATTCTGACAGTACGACTCATTTGCGATAAAAAAGTACTACATCCATAGTGAATGATAATGTTCATTTAACATGTCCTACAATTGTGCGATTAACATTATCGCTTGAAGTTGGCGTCGCGAGCCAACCGCCTAAATTTCAAAAAAGGCAAGGCCGTGCATGTCCCCATAAATCCGATCTTTTTTAAGCTGAAATTTGGGTAAGCGAGTTGTAGCAGTACTATTTATAGGACTTTCGGCTCCATCCGCCATTTAGGCATTTAATGCCGCCTGTTAGTTTTGCATTAGTATGCGTCCAAAATTGATGTTCGCCTTCCAAAACCTGACAAGCGGCACGGCGAAGAACATTTGCTCATTGTCGGCGTGCGTTTGTCGGCTCCCTCACCGCTTTCAATTTGCCGGTAAAATCCTCTTCTGCCGTCCTATTAAACCTCAATTGTTCCACCTTAATTGAATTTGCAAATGGTAAATTTTACTGTCTTTGATTTCGTAAATTTCAATTTGGCATGTTGCAAGTTCGCTCAATCTATAATTTAGGGTTTTTTTTCGCTGAAGATATTATCTTGTTTGATGCACACTTGTCAGGAACAATTATATGACTATTCATCTTAGCTAAGTGTATTGCTGTTAACTACTTGATTTAGGTGTGCTTGTAAGGACTATTGGAATTATTTTAGGGGACTGCAACTATGTTTCCATGAATTTTGGCTGTCTTTATGTAAGGTTGAGTGACTATGTCTTACCAATCACTGAAACAGTTGCTCTTTATGATTGTTGGGATGTTAATGGTTTGTTGGATTTTGACAACTGACATAGATGTCAGTCTGTCTACTTTCGATATGATATCGCATTAGTTTGATGATGCTACAATAGGTGTCTTTTTGTTATTCCTTGACCATTGTAAAGATCAGATATTACGCATTTGGGTCGTGTGGATAAGATGGTCGCATTTTGTTTGCAATAGGAGTTGCCATTTGTTTGGTAAGATAGTACCCATTATTGCATGTAGCTTACGATAATTCCTCTCGTCCTTGTGAAATGATTCATGTTTGGTCTTTGCGGGGTAGGATTCAAGACAAAATCATTTTTGAAGCTTGTGAATTGCTGTAGGTCGGATTGAGTTGTGGTGAATTTAGCTGGCTCTAAAGTACGCCTCCATCACTGGTAGGTCGCTGTGGGAAATAGATCTCATGAAGGATAAGATACTCGGGACTTATCTCTAAGTATCATGGTAAATCCGTCACTCCGTAGACTACAATAGTTGCATGACTTGTTCTCTGTCGCTGTTTTTTTGGACTGTGGTTTGACCTCGTTGTTAAATTGTTTGCGTATTTGATTTTTGTGGTGGTATTTTGGCTGTTTATATTAGTGTGATTTCCTTATGCAATTTCAGTTCTAAGCTTCTTCAGTTAAAGTTTGGAGGAGAAATGGGTATTTTTGTTGCAAATTCTATTCCTAAAGCTTTTTTCTATAACTAATGCATGAATGAATTATGAGACTTATAGGCTTTTCGCTTGTATGTATTGATTGATCTCATGCAATCAGACTAATCTTCACGTAGGAAGTTGTCTTAGTACGGAAGGTCTTTTTTTAACCCTACGTGGGTCGAAAAAAAGATAACGACAACTTCTTTTTCTAATTGAATACAGGGAATTTGCATGATTCATTGGCTGCTGTGAAATTATAAAGCTGTTGATTAGGCTTGTCGTGAGCAACATCAGGTGTTCGGTCTAAGTCAAGCTGGCTTGACGTGATTGACGGATCCGTTTCCACTCTAGCAACGAACAAAACAATTACGAGTCCAGACCATGTCATGATTGCATGCAAGCCATGAAGTATGTTCGACAGAGTTCACCCTGTGTACTAGTTTACCACAATCAGACAGGTTGTCTTTCATGAATGCCGTTTTCGAAAAAAAAAATTCTTTACCCTTTTAAGATTCTTATCCCGCGGGTCTTATTAATCATGAATTCGAACTTTATTTTATTTATTATTGCTGTTATGGCTCTGCAAAAATCAAAATTTATTGTAAATTTCTTGTGCTTGTACATATATTCAACACATTGTATGATGTCAACATAAGTTGATGAGTGGGGCTTCAGTAATATGTATGGAGGAACAGAATAACTGGATTTATTCTTATTTTTTGGCATTGACTAGAGATGTGCTTAATTTTCATAATTTTCACTTTAACTATAACCTTTTTGGTGTTCTAGTGGTAAAGATTAGAGACCACAATTTCTTTCACCCTTCACTATGTCAAGGCGGGAAGCTAGTAATTCCTAAAGACTTTCATCACCTATATGATCAATATGTTCATCACCATATGGTTTGTTTTTTTCTTACTACAAGAATGAATTATATGGACTTCAACTGATATTAAGTGGAGTCTAACGTTTGTGTAAATCAAATCGTTAGTTATCAGGGTTTTCCTTTCCTAGTTGAAATCTGCGTTCTTGAGTTTTTGAAGGTGAATAATTATTGTCCTCACTTGAATCTCGAGAGCTTGGATGATTGGTTTAGCTAAAAGTTACGTGGAATGTAAATGGAGCTTATAAACAGTGAGTTTAACTTGATGTATTTGCTTTTATATATATTTTTGTCCTTCCCTAAGTATATCCATGGGAAGAATGATAAGAATACTGCTTAGTCGTTCTGTGCAGTGGGGTCAGTAATATCTGCTAGGATTACATACTGAACTGTCAGACGATAAGCATTGGTAATTTCAGAGGGGATATTCTGACATCTGTACTATTTTGGATTTTTTGTTTGGATCGGCAATTCACTAAGGATAGCTTTTTGCCTGTAAATATGGTGTCTGTTTTATCGATAGGTGTATTATTAAAAAGTCCTTTAGACCTTCACGGCTGCATGGTACTACATAGCGAATCTCCAGTTAATTGATGTTAGATTGTTTAAGTGACCCCTGGTCAATTGAGCTTCTGGCTGATTTAAAATTAAAATGTCTTTACCGATTATGGTGCAGTCGGCAACATTTTCACATGCTCCTTTGCTGAATGATCTGGACAATCATTAGCTATATCTTTTATTGGTATTTGTTACTCACTCATTGACTCATCTTTACTTGGGAAGTTTGCGCTTCCTTTTCGTCGTAGTTTCCTTGACATAATTTCCTTGCATTCTGGTTAGAGTCGTTCACGAAAAAGAAATATTAGAGAATTGCTATTGTATATACTCTTGACTGCTCAAAGAAGTAAGTGCATGGTGCACATAAATTGGATCCATATTAGCTGTTGCTATGTGAGATCCATTGCTTCATTGCGAAGAATATTCAACTTGTTTTTCACCTACAAACTAGACTGCGGTGTTCTATTTGCTTCTTCTTTTAATTGTAATTTATATTCACTTCCTTTAAGTCCTCATTCCGATTTAGATAAATCTGAATGTTCAGTTGGAACGAGGTGGCCTCTGAATTATACGCTTCTTTTTGTGGATAGACACACTGCTGGTCTAAGTGACTTGACTGCTTTGTACTACTCCTTGATTTAATATTGTTTTTGATCCATGATTGGGAAATGGTGGAAGAGAAAGTTGAATACCCTTATGATTACTGGGTGTGATCTTAGTCAGGTGAAGGTGAAAACATGGCTTCTATTTATACTGTGATGCAATATTTCCTAGCAAACTTAACCAGTACTTGATGTGTAAGATTCTAGTACCCAAACCCTATCAAACAAACAATTGATCTATAATACCTTAAATAGGTCATCATGTGTTTGCGTCAAATTCTGATATAGCTTTTACATAGATTTGTAGAAATAGGTTCATGTACCTATTTATAATCTAAAAATTCCCTTTGATTAATGACCACATGGAGATTGTTGTTCACTTATGTAAGTTGTAGGTATCGTGCAGACTATAGGTTAAGTATCATGCCTTTCCAATAATCCAATTGTCCAATGGAAGTTATCGTTTCTTGGTGTGTTGTTGGCATACTAATTCTTGAGATGTTATATGCTTCCACAGAGATTAGTAATTGTTAGATATGAAACTTGTTGTTTTCATTTACATTTCCATGTTGTATACTGTAGATTTGCTGGCAGTATGGTTTTTGTGGCAGACTTTACCTTCTATTCTGGCATGTTGTCATTGGTGCAAAACAGTGTATTTTCCTTTAAATCTCAAAGTGCAAAATAATTCTAGTTCCTTTTTAGATTTTATCTTTTTGGTATTGTGATTAGGATAATCTTTGTTTTCCTTTCGTTACAGTTACAGATAGACTTGGTCCTTCTTCTACAAATGTAACATATTCCTATATACACGAGAGAACATGATACTT
The DNA here is from genome assembly GCA_008642245.1 of Bassia scoparia. Taxonomy (NCBI): domain Eukaryota; kingdom Viridiplantae; phylum Streptophyta; class Magnoliopsida; order Caryophyllales; family Amaranthaceae; genus Bassia; species Bassia scoparia. The sequence goes on along the minus strand of SNQN01004511.1, from coordinate 15,399 downwards.
TTTTTTTGTTTTGTTTTGTTTTTTTCCTTGTTAAGAGGTTTGTTTTATTGAACTTTAAACTGGGTTTATCACATCTGCAATATACTTATTTGCACACACCAACACGAATTGATGGCCAATGAATACTTAATTGTAGTTTTTTACTATCTAAAACGAATTTTGGCTTTTTATGGCCTTCTAAGCTTCTGTAAATCACCTTTAGCCATGTTCAATTGTTACAATGTAACGAATTTGTTGATTAAACGTGATTCAGATCACATGTAAAAGTGTAACTAATAGGAGAGAAAGCTCAACTATGGCCAGTGTGCCTCCTCTATTGGGCATCCTCTTCATGTTTAGACCATGGCTTTCTAGCAATAATTAATCGACTCGTGCCTATAAGTGCAAGGAATATACATCTTACCTATCGTTTTAATTACTTATGCTTTATGATAAAATTTTATTGATTTTCTGAAGGATAAATACCTAAATTTGTATGGTTTTTCGAAAATAAATACTAGTTTTCCAGTTTTATTATTACTTAAATACTAGTTTCTGAAAATTCTTTTGTAATGCGGTAACGTGTAGATATTTCCGTCAAAAACTTAATCGTCCGTTTGTGTAAATGACCTGTTACCTTCACTCTTTTTGCTTTTTCTCCTTTTCCTTTTCTCCTTGCTCTCCTTCATACCTGCTTCCTCTCTCCTTCTCATCATCACTCAACTCCGCCCTCCCCTCGTCCGCTACAACCGACTTCAGATGCCAACCGCACTCCCCTCTTGTCATTCTGCATCTGGAGTTTGCCTTCTCAAGGTATGCAAGCCAAATTCAAGGATCGAGCTCTACTGATTGCGCCGCCGCTTGGTTCTGGTCTAGCACCCCGCACTTCCTCGTCTCTACATCCAATTGGTCCATGACCTGATGAAACTTCATCCAGAATCAAAAATTGCAACACGAGGTTTCTGTTGCTCTGGCAGTTTGGTGTTGCTTGGGTGCTTCGAGATGCTGTGCGCGTGTGTGGAAGTAACCACCCTGGCTGTGCTCGATGGTGTACGGTGATCACCTGGTTCTCCAGCTATTGTAAACTCGGGTGGCTCTGCTCAATACTTCAGAGCTCTCGCTGATTGTTGCACTACACTAGGAGAAAACATCGCATGCTACTTTAATTAGTGGACGCCTATCTGAACAAACTCGGCTTTGTATTAGTATTGGATCTTTTTTATTAGTTGACAGCCATGGAAACTTCATCTGTGATCAAACATGGAGGAATGAGAAGAGGGAGAAAAGGAGATAAATGAAAAAAAAAAAAACAGGTGGGGCCCCACTTTTAAATAACTCCGTTAAACAATTTTGACCTATAAACAGTTTACTAGGTTGCCGGATTAACACAGATAGAAGTTTTGAATACTAGGTATTTTATGTAAAATATAACTGAAAAGCTATTATGTATTTTCATAACCGCATGCAAAGTTAGGTATGTATCCTCAAAAAATCTCTAAGTTTTTATAATCTTGCGCACTATGCTCATTTCTATAATGAATTTCGTGTTTGTGGCAGATGTCTGTTGCTGCATTATGTGTGTTCGCTCTATCTTTTTTAACTTACAAATTAATGTTGTCCATCCTCTGATAGTGGCATTTGTTACACAATGCTACGCATGTTGCATTACTGGGATAGGAGTCTGCCGCAAATAGCGTTTGTAGCCCCCTCTCATAACGCTCGCTAATGCTATAAATGGAGGCTTTAGCTCTGCATTCTGGGCCTGTATCTTAGTCAGCTACATTTTCTGTTGACATAGTCGGCTATTTGACATGTTGTATACTTCATTAAACTGCTTGTAACATGCATTTATAAATATGTTGTTTAGTAATTAAATCGCTTGGTAATCCTAATGTCTCTGTAATAAATTTGGTTATATTTTGAGATCCATATGGTTGATAGTGACGGAGAGGAATGTTAGTCTGGAAAATGGTAGACTCACTTCTTGCTACTTTTCTGTTCATCTATTATTTGAGCATGTGATTCAATCAAAAAAAGGTTATGTTCGGGATGCTTTATCCTCACAATGAAATAGATAAGAATGTAAGTAGGTCAATTATAAAGATCAAAGAGTAATTTCGTTGTCCAGAAACTTTTGCTTGTATGGCCTGATCCTGCTAGGAACACTTGGAAATTTGCAGATTAGGCTGGTCTAAAATGATGTTTGATTGTGAGAAACTAACTCAAATATTTGAACAAACATAAGTTTGGGCTTAATATTTGTGCTTTCTTTCTCTTACTGTTTCCTATTCGTTTTGAGTATCATGCTGTTAGTTGTTTCAAGTTTAAGTTACTCACAGTTTTTTGTTCGAGGATTAGACACTTTAGTTTTTGTTTGTGTTTGGCTTTTTGCTCACAAACTTGTGTTCGTGTGGTCATCTCTCTGCATGAAGTACTACTAAAGTTACTACGTAGTAACTATTGCAATAACATTGAACTATTGTTGCTTAATGATGATCCCTGTTTAGATAACTTGTTTGTCGTGATAACTTCTGACTTAAGACTCCATATAATATGCAAATTAATGTTCTATTTGAACTTTTTTACCATGTTGAATAAACACCTCTTGGCAGGTGTGTAGTCTGTTTTTTAATCTTTATGTGAAAGGGCTGAGACAGGATCTATCTTGTGTTTTGGTTATAATACATATGATGAAGGGTGAACAGAAGGGGTGGGTTTGGTAATTTTACTTGTCAGCAAATAGATTCTCAGAAGGGAATGAACAATGAATTCCTGGACTGCCTCCCTACATGTGATTTTCTATCCATCATGAAATTTAATCTCTTCGTCCTTCCTTTGTTCTTTTTTCTCCGAATTTTCTTTCTCAAACTCATGAGTTAGTTCTACATTGGTATGAATATCATTGATAATTATAGCTGGCTTGGCGGTGAGGTACGTGTGAACTTAACATAGTCCGTACTCCGTAATGTTATTGTGATGCTATGATCTATAGTGCATAATTATGAATGGTTTAATAGGTAAAGGTCAATTTTCATCCTGGATATTTGGACCATCTACCATTGTTCAACTTTTTTATTTTTTATTTTTTTTTTTGTTATAATTATGTCTTGTGGTCAGGTGGGTGTGGTGAAGAGAGGGGTTTACTTCATTCAATTAATATGAAGGGGACAAATTGGACGGTGAAGATATTATTTCCTCTTGAAGATTAGAGCTATGGTGGCCTGGCTTCATCATAAGAGGTGACATATTAATTGACGGACACTATTAATTCAGTTGTTCTCTTAATAACATCTTTATCTTCAGTAAATTGTGGCACACTTTTGTCTGTTTTGTTTTAGTCCCTAACATTTGTGCCGACATTTATTCACAGGTTCATAATCATCGTTTCATCTATATTAAGCATGTAGTGAAGTTTGGTGTGCAGGGAAATTTTTCACCTGCTTGTCCAACAATGACCATATCTCATCTAAGTTTCTTAGCCTAGTCAATGACTACTGATAACCTGAAAAGCGAGAGTGGATTCTTTGCGATTATGTTCATGTTTGTTCGTTCTATTAAGTTCAAAAGTGGTCATTTATGCAATAGCTGGTCAATCCCGGTTTTGCTCGCTTCACAGTACTGTGGTGTTGTGGGCAGAGATTGATTCCTAGTTAATATTCCGATTGTTAATACATGAATGATTAACTTTTGCTAATTGCTATTTCACAATCTTGGAAAAGAATGGCGATTGACCTTTGTAATGTGTGTGTATATGTTCAAAATCTGTGAGGTTTTATCATTATGCCTAGAAGACTAAAAGTGAAGGTGGTGAAAAGAAATGCAGACAGTTGGAAGGAGGAGAGAGAGAGAGAGAGAACGTTTTTCCACCAAACGCCTTCTTTAGAGTAATTATATATCAAGATTAACTGATTCTTTTAATGATGGTTACACTGATATATCTTGTATTTTTGTTAAGTGCAGATTTTTACTGGTATATATCAGGAATTTGATGTCCAATGTCATGAGCTGTCGTAAATTTATGTGCTACTGAAGTCTGATGCTGAGAATGAACAGGCGTGGTCATCTCGTGTCATAGTTTTTCCGTCGTTCGTTCTTTAGTTTCAACCACCCAGTACTGCCAATTCTGTATTTACCACCGTGTGAATTGTGACCTTAATGTAGTTATGTGTGGATCTTATTTGCTGGTTTTTATACAAGGTAGACCCCTGGGAATGCGAAGTGCAGAAGCTCGAAGAGTAGATTGAGAGGTGATTTTGGCGTTGGCTCGTCAGACGACCCTACCCCTCTCTCTGAGGATTTAAACATTTGACCTTAAGATAATGTGTAGTGGAGATCCAAAAATTCTCACTACTACTTTCTCACTCATCCCTTTCTCTCTACTACTTTCTCACTCATTTTTYTTCTTCCCAAGAGAAATTTCCTTCATTTTCATCACAACAATGAACCAAAAAATCTCTTTATTCCCCTCACTCATACTTTTTAACTCTACCTCACAACACTTTCTTTCTCATGTAAAAGTGTATCGAAATATAGCAAAATGAGTGTCTATTTATAGATCTCGAAAAGTTATGAATTTTGTTTTTTTTTTGATTTTTTTACAATGGCGAAATTAGCAAAATAAGCAAGTGAATTATATTAGGAAAAAGCAAAAAAAAAAAAAACACTGAAATGCATACCCACTTTACAATGCCGTCAGCCAATTATTTTTTGATGCTTTACCAATGAAACTGTGTCGTTTCATTTCATAATCAAGCAAAAAAAAATTAAATTGTTAACAGCTGGTGCGGGCCCACTTTATGGCTATCTCGTCTTTGAAGACGAGACCCACGACGCTTCTTCCTACGAAAAAATAATCATGCATCTCATCACCATTGTAGCACATGACCTAAAAAAATCAAACAAAGACGTGATTTTTTGGATCACCACTATAGCTGTTCTAAGGATCAATTACTTCGATGAACATTTTCATAAATTATAATTGATAGTACTTTTCAAACATATTGTTGTTCGTGTTTTTTTAACTAGTAGTTAGGAGTGAAGACAATCTTTTTAATTGTAGATTATTACTATTTAATTGTTATAATTTATACAGATATTTAACCACAAATATAAACATGAGTTGGATCATTGGATCATTGGATCTTTGGAGAGTTGTATGGTTTTCTAAGCAAGTGAAGGGAGTATAATTGATTGTAAACGGAGTAACAATTTGACAAATTATGAACGAAGAACAATCTCGTGAAGAATTTTAAAAATCACTAAAAAAATATGTTTAACCAAATAATTACGCATCAAACAATGCTATGTCGAATTGAAGTTAATTCAATCATTGTACTTTTCGAATAAAGTTTTTTTAGTTGAGAGTGGATAATGATGATTTACGGTTACACATTGGAAGAATTTTAGATCATAAATACGACGGAGTACATGTTTATCTAAACAAATATACATGAGCAAAAGTTAGATCAGATAATAAAAAACTCAAAAATTATATCGTTTCAAATCGAGTTTCTTTTTCAAATATAGTTTTGAGGTATTATATATTTTTGTTGATTTTTTTTGGTAAGTAGAGCCACAAGGGCGGGAATGAGAATCGACCTCAGAACCTTCTGAAATCGGGAGAAAAGCTTTAACCACTTGAACTATCTATTACTCTCATTTTTTTTGATTTTTATTAAATGTTTGTAAGTATTATTTTTTCTAAAGTAAATTGATTGTAACTTGTAAGCATTAAAAATAATTAAAAAAAATTGAATTGAAAATTGGTTGAAAATGCCCAAAAGGCCAAAATGGATGTTTATGTGATGACTGGTGAGTTGTGTTAAATATCAGCCACTCAAATATTTGGAACATTTTCAACCTGTCAACTTCCACTACCATCTCTCTGTTGTCACCGGCCATTCCCGCTTTTCTTCCGGCTAACACTCTCATCACTCTCTCTCTCTCTCTCNCTACCCCTCTCTCTGAGGATTTAAACATTTGACCTTAAGATAATGTGTAGTGGAGATCCAAAAATTCTCACTACTACTTTCTCACTCATCCCTTTCTCTCTACTACTTTCTCACTCATTTTTYTTCTTCCCAAGAGAAATTTCCTTCATTTTCATCACAACAATGAACCAAAAAATCTCTTTATTCCCCTCACTCATACTTTTTAACTCTACCTCACAACACTTTCTTTCTCATGTAAAAGTGTATCAAAATATAGCAAAATGAGTGTCTATTTATAGATCTCGAAAAGTTATGAATTTTGGTAATTTTTTTAAAAAAATTTTTTACAATGGTGAAATTAGCAAAATAAGCAAGTGAATTATATTAGGAAAAAGCAAAAAAAAAAACACTGAAATGCAAACCCACTTTACAATGCTGTCAGCCAATTATTTTTTGATGCTTTACCAATGAAACTGTGTCGTTTCATTTCATAATCAAGCAAAAAAATTAAAAATGTTAACATCTGGTGCGGGCCCACTTTATGGCTATCGACCCACGACGCTTCTTCCTACGAAAAAATAATCATGCATCTCATCACCATTGTAGCACATGACCTAAAAAATCAAACAAAGACGTGATTTTTTGGATCACCAGTTCACCACTATAGCCGCTCTAAGGATCAATTACTTCAATGAACATTTTCATAAATTATAATTGATAGTACTTTTCAAACATATTGTTGTTCGTGTTTTTTTTTAACTAGTAGTTAGGAGTGAAGACAATCTTTTTAATCGTAGATTATTACTATTTAATTGCTATAATTTATACAAATATTTAACCACATATATAAACATGAGTTGGATCATTGGATCTTTGGAGAGTTGTATGGTTTTCTAAGCAAGTGAAGGGAGTATAATTGATTGTAAACGGAGTAACAATTTGACAAATTATGGACGAAGAACAACCTCGTGAAGAATTTAAAAAATCACTAAAAAAATATGTTTAACCAAATAATTACGCATCAAACAATGCTGTGTCGAATTGAAGTTAATTCACACATTGTATTTTTCGAATAAAGTTTTTTTAGTTGAGAGTGGATAATGATGATTTACGGTTACACATTGGAAGAATTTAGATCATAGATACGACGGAGTACATGTTTATCTAAACAAATATACATGAGCAAAAGTTAGATTAGATAAAAAAAACTCAAAAATTATATCGTTTCAAATCAAGTTTCTTTTACAAATATAGTTTTGAGGTATTATATATTTTTGTTGATTTTTTTTGGTAAGTAGAGCCACAAGGGCGAGAATGAGAATCGACCTCAGAACCTTCTGAAATCGGAAGAAAAGCTTTAACCACTTGAACTATTTATTACTCTCATTTTTTTGATTTTTATTAAATGTTTGTAAGTATTATTTTTTCTAAAGTAAATTGATTGTAACTTGTAAGCATTAAAAATAATTAAAAAAAATTGAATTGAAAATTGGTTGAAAATGCCCAAAAGGCCAAAATGGATGTTTATGTGATGACTGGTGAGTTGTGTTAAATATCAGCCACRCAAATATTTGGAACATTTTCAACCTGTCAACTTCCACTACCATCTCTCTGTTGTCACCGGCCATTCCCGCTTTTCTTCCGGCTAACACTCTCATCACTCTCTCTCTCTCTCTCAAAAAGAGAGAGATAATATATTTCTTGTCTTTAATTTTTTCACAAGGGAAAACGCTAATTTTATATTTTGACTCATGTCATACATGCTGGTGTGATTATCTTGTCTAATTAATTATTTATCATCCTCACACTTCAGAAATCCTAAGGATAATCTTACCATCTTGACTATGATTAGTAAACTCTCAAAGATAAGAACCGATTCTTATGGGGTTTGGAATCGCCTTTAGCTGTTCATTAATATTGTCCCCCTAGTGCCAAAACTGCAAATGCAGTCATTGACCACGTATCAGTTGACAATGAAGCCGTATTCTCACTTTCTCAAGTCTCTCATCATGGATCTATCTTACAACACCAACCGTTTCCTAGTATAGGTCATCACCAGTTGTTTCTGATGTACAATCCCATAACGATGTATTTTTGATGCTGTGGCGTGTAGTGAGGTGTAACTATTAGTAGCTCTTTGTCCAACAATTAAAATTATACAATCCTTTCACTAGGCTACATCAAATCTTCCCATGATAATGCCGGGTCTTCTAACACTATAATATGAACATAGCTTGTTGCATTTGGAGATGAAGAGAGATGAAGAGTCATTGGAATGAAGAAGGAGAATTGATAGAGAAGAAATAAGACAAATGGTAAAATTAGAACACATCAAGCGAGATGGAGAAGAGAGATTGGGGGGTTTTGTTGGGGGGTGTGTCTGTGTGTGGTGGGTGTTGGGGGGGGGGGGGGGGGGGGGGGGGGGGGGGGGGGGTGTACATGCTGATTTAATGTAGACTTGACGACAAGATCAAATAGAAACTCAAATGACTATAATTTTCCTTATGTATAAGTCAACAAATCTACGATCAATAGTGATGAATTCTTTTGAATAGGTCTGAATAACATTGTTGTGTTTATTTTGTTATTGGAGGGAGTAATAAAATAGATGTGGATTTTTATAATTAGTGACAAAAAAATTCACTCACCAACAATAGATGATATTAATCTTTAAAGTTTTATCTTCGTATTATGGTGAAATAACAATCTGTTGCAGATAATTTTGTTACGGAA
>SNQN01004510.1:0-18935 GCA_008642245.1 Bassia scoparia | reverse complement strand
GGGSSYWTMGYWTTTTTMTGTTGAACTCACACAAWATTTAGGGATGTCYATTGAATTTTGACACTTTTTATCAATTTYTTATGAATTATTTGATGCAATTTAGGGAGTAGACAYATGAAGAACCAAAARAAGTYAAGTGTTCAAGTTTATGGTTTAAGCTATGAAAGAGCAATTCAAACTGATTAATGAAGTATTATCTATTAATTTTTTATTTAAAATAATTTTATTTTATTTTTATGAAAAAGTTGGTTAATTTATATACTAAGTAATATTCTTATAGCAATATACACACACAAATATGGCACAATTTTCTATCTTCATGTGGCATAAAATCATTCTAGCCACATAAAATTTATATTGTGGCATAGGTGTACGTTTGCGCCTAAAAAAATGTAATTTGTAGCAAAAGTATTGAAACTGCCACGAGAAAAAAATTCCCGTGGCATAAATTTTAATACTTTTTCTAGTTTGGCATTATAGTTTGGTATTCCCGTGGCTAGATGAAATTATGTCATGAATTAAAAATTCTCGTGGCATAATTCATGGCACAAGTGACGATTTGTTGTAGTGTGACTTCCCAAATACTAATCATATACTGCCTTCGAAATTTACCATTAAGTGCTCTTGGAGACATTTCACCATCTATCTCTTACAATATATACGAGTTTCCGGACTATAGTAAAGCAATGGCAATTGAATTAATGGATGTGGAGGAAGAACGTCTGTGTGCTTTAGAAAACATCAAAGCCCAAAAGAAACAAGTAGCTAAATCTTATAACATGGTCTAACATAAGATTTTCTTAGAAGGGGATTGGTGTGGAAGATGAAATTTCCTGAACATAACTAAAAGGATCACATTTTTGGCAAATGGTCATCCAAAAATCCATCTACCTAGCCACTCGGGAAGATTTGACACTTAACTCTGCTGGCAATACTGGCTTATGTCCATGAACTAATTGATATGGAGTCGTACCCCTTGTATCCCTCCTCAAAGTTTTGTAAGCCCACGTAGCATAATGTAGAAGAGTATGCTAGTTTCGTGGATTATTATCCGACATATTAGATATCCCTTTTGCTATGACTTTATTAGTAGCTTCAGCTTGTCCATTATTAGCTTGTGCAAAATAATGTGTCGAATGGACTTTTTGGATGTTGAACACTATGAGATACTCATAGAACTCTTCTCTTGTGAACATTGATGCCTGGTCAACAGTTATAGTTTCTAGGATCCCAAACCTTGTAAATAGTTTTTTTCTTTGATAAACAAATTCACGGTCTTGCATTGAGGTTCTAAAACGCCTGAACCTTAATCCACTTGGTAAAATTGTCAGTAGCTATCAAAATATATTCATGATTCCCAGACGAGGGTGGCTTTATGGTTCCAATAGCATCGAGGGCCCAACCTCTAAAGGGTCATGGCTTAATTATTAGATGGAGCTCAACTTCAGGAGCTCTGCTTATCGGCTTAAACCTATGGCATTGCTTACAACCCTTGGCGTACAATAAGAAATCCCCTTTGATTGAAGGCTAATAGAACCCCATTCTATGAATGATCCAATGCATCTTAAGTCATGATTGGTGTGACCTACATATTCCATGATGAACCTRTGCTAAGATAGTTAGAACTTTCTTATTGTTCACACGTCTTAATAGAAGCCCCTGTGGATCTTTTCGATACTACTTACCCCCTAGAAGGAAGTATTTTGTGGATGCCAACCTTACCTTTGCCGGAACTTTCTTGCCAGAAGGATCCTTTAAATACTCCTTGATCTTTTGGCGCTAGTCTGCCTCGCACCCAAGAACGCTAAATTTATTCACCTCAGCCCTTGTAGCCTCCTCCAAAGGTCTTAACTTGAAAGAGCTAATGTGTATAACACTCTCATGAAAAACATCGGGATCTTTTGAAGAAGCCTATTGGGCTAGTTAATCAGCTTCTTGGTTCTCTTCTCTTGGCACATATGAGATATCACATTGTTCAAAGGAGGAGATTAATTCCCTTTACATTGTATTGATCGCCAGAGCTACAGGGGAGGTTCCTCTATAATCTCCACTGATCTGTGATACAACCCATTGATATCTCCAAAAGTTTGGACCTTAGTGTCACCCATATGTATCATGGTCTTGAGACTTATAATAAGGGCTTCAAATTCACCCTCGTTGTTAATTCATCAGTCTGAAAAAGTTGTTTCCATCTTGGTTTTCACACCTTTTGGTGAAATCATCACTTTCCCAGCCCCAGCTGAATTTATTCGGCTTGACCCGTCAACAAACAGCTGCCAAGGCTCCTAATCTTGAGACTCAACACTATTTCGAGGGGATGATCAGCCAGGAAGTCTGCTAACATCTAACCTTTCACAGCCTTTTGACAGACATACTTCTCCTCAAACTAAGATAAGTGCATGCTCCACTTACACAACCTTTCTTTGACAAAGAGGTGATTCAAAAGATGCTTCAACTCATTAGTTGGTGTAATAAATTCAATGGAAAAAGCCATTGAGTAATGATAGAGCTTGATGGAAGTATCATACAAACTCAACCATTATTTCTTTAATTGCATTATTATATCTGGTTTTAACATCCAGCAAAATTCTACTCAAATAGAAGATTGTTTGTTCTTTACCTTGTTCATTTTCTTGAGTTAACATACTGGCGATGGATCCATCTGACGCTGACAAATATAACCCTAATGGCCTTCCATTCTACTTTGGAGGGATTAAAACTGGTGGTGATGCCAGTTTGGCTTTAATTTGTTCAAATGCTTGCTGATGTTCATCATTCCATTTGAACTCATCTCCTTTCTTGAATTTTAACAAAGAAGAAAAAGTTATTGTTTTCCCTGCTAAGTTGGTGATAAACCTTCAAACATAATTTATCTGTCTTTGAAACCTTTGCAACTCCCTTTTTGTTTGAGGAGGTTGGGCTTCCAACATTGTTTTGGCTTTATTTTGGTCTATTTCGATAACATTCTTGTGCATTAGGAACACGAGGAAATTACTGGATTTAACCCCAAAGGCGCACTTCAACAGATTCACCTTCAGATTGAACTTCCTCATTCGCTCCAATGCACGAATAAGGTGCTCCTCATGCTTTGATGCATTCCCTAATTTCACCAGAACATCATATATACAGATTTCCATGAAGTTTTATATCATCTCATCAAATATAAGGTTTATAGCACGTTGATAAGTTGCTCATATGTTCTTCAATCCAAAAGGCCATGGCAACATACTCATAGAGCCCCACAAACCCCGGGCACCTAAATGCTGTTTTAAAAGGTCACCATCAGCAATTCTGATCTGGTGATAATTTGCAAACCCATCTGGAGTATATACTAGCTTATGTCTGGATGTAGCGTCTATAAACATGTCAGCCACTAGCATAGGATATTGATCTTTAGGCAAAGCACTGTTAATGTCTCGATAATCAATGCAAATCCTTATCTTGCCATTTTTCATGACAAAAGGAACAATGTTAGAGATTTACTCATCATATTTAACTAGCTGAATGAACCTAGCCTTCAAGAGGTTTTTGATTTCATCCTTGATCTTTGGAATCAAGTCTGGCGCCAATTGCCTTGGGCTTTACACTATTGGAGCGCATCCTGGTTTGATGGGCAACTCGTGTTGGATGATTGAGGGATCAATCCTTAGCATTTCGTGGTGTTCCCATGCAAAACAATCTTTATATATTTGGAGGACTTTGATAATGGACAACATTTCCTCCTCAGGCAACTCCTTACTAATGTAAGTGCACCTAGGATTATCCATTGTGCCAAGTTCACCTCCTCCAGAGGGTCATGGACTTCCTACCTAGTATCATCCCCTTTGGCCCACACTTTCACTTCCTCTTCCTAACCATGGAACCCCCCTATAGAGTCAGAGGAATGCAAAATGTGGGTGCCAAAAACCCCATCTGAAGATATTTTGGCATCCTCATCCATTATTGAGTTCACCTCAAGACCATACTAAACATAATGACTAACATAGAGATCATGAAGAGCTAAAGTAGTACCAGATCAAATTTTAAAGTTATAATCCATTAAATTCAGATAACATATAAGATATCAAAGTTTGGACATCACTTATATCCAAGGCTTATTACATCGAGTAAGATAGCTCTTCTTCCCCAAATAGTACTAAGTACATCATGAAATCTTCCCCCAAGATCGAGATGCCCCTTGACATCGAATGAAATGGGACGGATCCTTGAATCGGAACCTCTCACTGTTCGGGAAACTTCAGATGTGTTATGTGCTTCATCATCCTTGGCAGCATCTTCAATGCATTTGATTGCACTTGACACAACTTTCACTCCTGGTGTCGGTTGACTTTCAAGTTTGAGAGCAATCCCTTTATCATTAGGAAAGGTCTTCATAAGTATCCTGAGAAATTATTGTTTAATATCAATCAAATAGGCATCTACATTAGCACAAACTACCTCATATTCATGACCATTCCATAATATTACTTTTTGATGCAAAGTGGAAGGAATAGCATAAGTCTGATGTAACGATTCTCTTCCAAGAATTGCATTGCAATTAACTTCCCCTTTTACGATAAAGAAAGCTGACCAAGTCTTAGAAGTACCTACTTGAACATGCATGCATGCTAAACTCTCAATACTTTCATACTTTCCATTGAATTTCATAATAATAATTATGACGCTAGAAAGATCCTTCCTACCCTTCCCCAATTTCTTTAAAACTGACAACGGCATAAGATTGATCGTAGCACCAATATCAATTAGCACCTTTCCTAGTTTAATATTAACTACATTGATTGTGTCATATAAGGGCTTACTATGTGAGTTATCAACACTCAAATCCTTTAACAAATGTTCGACAACTAACTATTCTTGCTCTTTAGTTACAATACCTATAGAAGGTACTAAACTAGACCCTTTATCCGATTTGTTCAACTCCCCTGATATAGTAAAGGTCTTACCTGTAGCTTTAGCTTGGCCCACTTCATCCGCCCATGAAGTATCCCTTTGGTTTTTCTCATTGGCTTTGAACTCTAGGGGAGAGGGGGAAGTGACTGCATTGAAATTAAGCGCCAAACTCATGATCTCCTTATGAACAATTTGCAAAGAAGTCAAGATCTGATTTAGATACTTCCAAATCCAACTTTCCACGCCATAGTCTACTAACTTCACATCAGATGATTTCTTAGTCATCAAAGCATCTTTTGCAAAGCTTTCTGACCCATGTCTGGCCAATTCTTCTTTAGCAGGATCTTTCATCAAATCTCTAACTATAAGATGATCCTAGATATTGACAATTTGTATTTCACTAGATGATCCCTGGACATGACCCAAAAGTGGTTAGGCTTCAAGAACATCCTCCTTCAACTTCTCTTTCTGAATAGGATCCAAATGAGGCTCCTCCTTGAGAATTCCATTCCCTGAATTCTCTCTCCAACCTCTTTCATRCTTCAAATGAGGCTCCTCAACAGGGTCAACTTTAAGCATTRCCRTTTMYAAAGCTTCCTCATCRACATGAACTGCKTTTTCTTSTAGTTGGCTAGCAACTKCTTCTCTAATTAACTTAGCCTTTTTCCTAACTCTTCACTTTTCTTTGGCTAYAGCCAAGTCWTCTTCTTGTTTCTTATCTTCCTTCGAATTATCATCCCTTTGTTTGACATCAACTCCCTGGAAACTTTTGTCTAAGGTTAAGACTTGTTCAATCTTACTGCTCAACTAGACCACCTTAGGTTTGCCCGACTTACTCAAGACTGACAAAGTAGAAGGCAGTCGAGGAAGAGTGACTAATTCCTTACTTGATCCTCTCTCAACTTTAGCCTTTTGGTGCCTAGGTATCCAACTCGGGTTGTTAGGGATAACTTCAAATCTCACTAACTCGTAATGTAGCATATCAGCACAGGAAGGACACATAGAGAAGCACAACTTTTTTAGACCCTCCACTGCTTTAGTTTGCAAGGAAGACTTTTGAATTTCTTTCATATATGTTTAAGCTTTCTAGCCACCATTTCCATCATGAGTAGCATCAGCATTAACATCACCAAACTGCCCAACATTAGCTTCAGCTTTGTTTCCTCTAGGTAGGTTGTTAGCAAGGTCCAATGCCTGATACTCTTGTTGAGACATCACCAACCCATCTGTCCTCATATTTTTGTTGATGGAGCCCATGAAAGCCTTGCACTGATTGGTTGAATGTGCAGCACTGAAATGCCATCTACATACATTGAGGTTGTCGTAACTTGTTATTGGCATTTTGGAGCGACCAACACTCCTTCCTTCACAAAGCGATCGTACAATTTTACAGCAATAGCAACATTAGAGAGATCCTGCAGGTCAATATGGAAGATAGTATTAGTATCAATAATAACCATGCTGCAATCTATCTCATATTGTTCTAATACTAAAAACTCTAAATCAATATAAAAAAAACATTAGCACTCTTCTCAGGGAAATTAATGTTTCCTTTATCAATTTCATCCTGAATTCTATTTATGAAAATTACATAATCATTGGTATTATGTGTGAAGGCGTCATGCCATTTACAATATATCTTTCCTTTTATTTCTTTAGGATCTCTATCTTTATGTCAACCAACAAGTTTAATCTTCTTAAACTTTAAAAGCCAATCAAAGATTTCATCACACTTTTTGATATCAAATGTCTATTTTCTTTTCTGATTAGTTGTAAAATCTTTCTTTTGAGAAGACTTTTTGTTAATTAATTGAGGACATTTGAATGGTGGGCCCTGAATAAATTTAGCCATGGCCACATCCAAATCATCATCCTGTTTAGCACTCTCCTCTATGTTTGTTGACATAGTTAGCCTAATGCATGTTTGTGTTTACTTTTAGATTCTTTAGCCAAACACCTTTCATATGCTACTACGGCACTAGATAGAACCACAAAATTAGGGAAATATTAACCCTCAAATTTCTTCCGAAAAGGAAAAGACAACCCTTTCTGGACTATTGAAATAATTAAGATTTGGGTAAGTTAAGATGACATCTGATTCTTCGCCCTTTTAAACCTGACGATGTAATTCTCTACAGGTTCCCCCTTTTCCTAAGCTATCTTGGCCAAATCTTCAATAGAGACTCCAACTTCCACCCTAGTGAAGTGATGAAGGAATTGCCCTTGCAAATCATGCCAAGTTTGTATAGTGTATGCAGGAAGATGGGTAAACTAAGAGAACGACGTTCCAGTAAGAGAACTAGAGAATAATCTTAACCCATAAATTGATAAATTACGGAAACAAATATGTAAAAATTCGTTGTGAAAATTAGTGTGTTGTGCTAAAATTTCTGGAATTTTGGAATTATTTTCATAATTTAATTAATTATCGCAGAATTAATTAAATTGTTGAAAATTCTGAAAATTGCAAAACATGCTTAGAAAAATTCAGAAAAATTCTAGAAAAATGTTTTAAAATAAGTTAAAATTATTTGAAAATTAAAAATTATTTTTTTGAGGTGCTAAATACCCGGAAGAGGTGTCCGGTGCAAGGGAATCTACACTACCGAACCAAAAACAACATTGGGCAGTTGACTTGATGGTGAAGTGCAAAATCATCTCAACACATGGGAACACCACAAAATGTTCGGGATTGATCCAACGATCATCTAACACAAGTAGCCCATAAAACCATGATGTGCCCCAGTGTTACAAAGCCCAAGACGATTGGTGCCTGATGATGTAGTGTATAGATATATGGTTTTTCCCCTCATTCTCTTGRTATATTGAATGGTTTTTGGCCTTTTTAAGGCCGTCTTTGCTACTAATTTGTTTGTTCAGTGTTTAAGTGAGTTTCAGGTTTCTTTCATTGATTTGGATGGATTTTGGACTCATTTTCGGGCACTACGGAGCTTTAGGAGAAGTAGCAAGGAGTTAGAGTGGAGCTACGTGGAGATTGATCGTTTCAGAGCATCGATTTTGACACATGCTCACTCTTCTGACCATAAGTAAAGGTTTCGTACGTCGGATTGGAGCGTTTCAACAGCATTGGAAACTAGACTTCGAGAGTTTGATTTGATAGGTCGCACGCCTTATTTGGACACCGAGCTCGAGTATGGCCTTGCAAGATAGCCCTGCAATCTGCGCGAACCTGTCGCGAACCATGGCTTTCATTAATCCGATCGGTTGGGCTCGTTTATTTGATTATCTGGCTTCCTTGCTGGGTTTTAGTAATGGCATATTTGTAATTAAGAGCAAGTTTTCTAATCTTATTTTTTTAGGGAGTATTTAAGGGAAAATCATATTTTGTTAGATATCTTTTAATCTTTTATTCATAATTAATTTCAAGGAGAGAAAACCCCAATTAGGTATATTTGTCAGACCCTAGTTTTTGGTATTCATAGAAATCATTCATTCAATCATCAATTGCAATCCTTCTTGGTAATTAATTCTTCCTTTAATTCAATTCCTTATTGCTTTCAATTATTATACTTTTGATTATTGCTTTGAATTGTTTTAGGTTATTATTATTACTCCATATTATTTAGGTTTTTTAATATCCTTTTAATATTCTTGCTTTAATTATTTCTTCCACATTATATCATCATGTTTAGTGCAATTATGAGTGAGTAGTTTTATTTCTAGAGCGATTGGGGATCTATAGCAGTATGATTGGTTATTAATTGTTGATGCAATTCATGTGGCTTATAATTAAATTCCTATTTGATGTTCTTCATGTTATTCAATTAGGTAGTGCACGACTTAATTGCATAATTATATAGTACGAGTTTCTAGTCTAGCGATTAAACTTAATACAAGATCTACATCATAGTAGAACGAGACTTTCCTAGGTCGAGAGATACGGTTAGGAGTAGTTCTATGGTTTAATTGATTCGAGAGAACTTTAATCTGTTTAATTATGCCATGTATGATTGTTGATGCAAATTTGTTGTCAATTACTGCTAAGTGAACCATAGCTCTAGTTTCTTTTAGCATATATTAATCTCATCTTTTATACGTATCATTAGTTTAAGTAGTCTAAATCACAAAACAGCATTTTTCTTGCTAGTTTAGATGCTTTTTATTCAATTATCTAGTGTTGTTTCCTCGTGGATACGATCCTGTTACACTAACTGCAGGTTGTTTTATAGGTATTTTGATAGGTACCGACAAACTTGTCAAATTTTGCGCCGTTGCCGGGAACGGCTTAATTATTGATTAATTGTTTGAGTCTAGACTATTTCTTTGTGATTGTCTTGAAGAATCATTGTTCTTCAGGACAGTACTACGATCTGTAGTTTCTTCTGTTTATGCGCAGGTCTTCCCGACTTGGGGTTTTGATTCCATACGATCCCGAGGTGGAGCGAACTTACTATGAACGGAGAATCCGTAGGCGGTTGGATTTTTCAGATTCTTCCATCTCTCATCAGTTTTCGAACCTTTATACGAGACTGATTTAGAGGAGGAGAGTCACATTCAGTGTCAAACGAAGTAGTCCATTCTGATCCTGAACTTGAAGAGATGGCGGCACACCAGAACGCTCTCTCATGGACTACTCACACCTAGTCGGAATGAGATTCCGACGGTCTAGCACCTACTCTAGCGGCAGCCAACTCGAGATTAAGCCTGCGCTGTTGAACATGATCGAGCGCAATCAGTTGGAGGGAATGCGACTGAAGTCCAACTTGCATATCTTAATTTCCTCCAATATTGTGGTACTGTTAAGCATGCTGGTGTTGAGCCTGATCAGCTTCGTATATGCTATTCCTTCTCATTGCGGGACAGAGCGCGATTATGTTGAACAGTCTTGATGCAACAGCATTTGATTCGTGGGATGCCTTTCTCTTGCTTTCTACAAGAAGTATTATCCTCACAGAGAGGACTGCTCAAAATGCGTAGCAACACTAAACTTTACGCAAGATGTGATGAGCTTTATATAAGGCATGGGAGCGTACAAGGAGCTACATCGAATGTGCCCTCATCACGGCTAGAGAAATGGCTCTTGGTTCAGACTTTTTTATAATGTTTGAACAGTGAATCTCGTATTATCTCGATTCTGCAGCGAATGGGAGGTTCATGAGTCAGACAGTCAATGCTGGATGGAAATGATCGAGAGATGGCCAATCATAATGCTCAATATGGCAGTACTCGAGTGTGGTAAAGAAGACAGGCAGCATCGAGTCGATCAGACACTTTATTGGCAGCTCAAATATCAGCATCAATCAGAAGTTGGATGCATCAACAACATGAGTCGTTCAGCTCAGTTGCTGCTGTCTACCACTCAGGCCCGAATGAATGTATTGTGATAATGTGGTGGAACGGGGCATCTGACTGGTGGATGTCAAACTCTATGGACCAAGTATGTGCGTTTAAGAATCGTCCTAATATCATACTCCCAACACATCAGTGAAGGCAGAGAAATCATCCTTATTTGTCTTACAAGAGCAACAATGTGTTGAATCTCCACCAGTTTCACAGCAGCAACAACACGAACAACAACAACAGTATCAGCCTCGATATCACCCCCTCATCAGAAGCACAGTACAATACAGTATATATCAGGCAGCAGGAGCGCAACGCAGGCCCCAGCAGTTGATCATGTATTGCTGAATATAAAGAACATGATGTTACAAATGCAACAGAACGAGTATGATGCAAAGCAGGATAAGTTTTGGCTCGATGATTGGTAGTTCAGAAGGATGTCCAGAATTTGAACGTGCATGTGAACAGCTGCGACACACAGGTTGCGCAACTGCTACTTATACCGCAACGACAGCAGGGTCCTCCTTCACAAACGCAACCAACCGAAGGATAGTGTCAATGCGATCAACCCTTCGCAGTGCGCTAGCTACGTAGGTCCACCCATGCCGTGCAACTGTGATTACCTGAGGTGCTCTCAGGAGATGTTGTAGATGTTGAGAAGGCTGAAAATCGAGAAGGAAGACGCAGGGAAGCTGATGCAAAAGCTGATAAGGAGGAGGATGGCAGCAAAAAACACTCCTATTGTGTGCCCCTATTCAGCTCCTTCCAGTAGAGTAGGCCAAAAAGAAGCAGACCTGCTAGTCACAAGTCCTTGATGTGTAGAAATCTGCAGGTAACTGTTCCTTTTCACTGAGTTAGTAACTCAAGTTCCCTCTTATGCTAAATTTTTGAAGGACATGTTGACTAAAAGAGGAATTTAATGCGGTGGAGAATGTTTCTTTTACAGAACAGTGGTAGTGCTATAATTCAGGTAACAAGTCTTCCACCAAAAGCAGAAAGATCCTGGAAGCTTTTTATTCCATGTGATATAGGGTCTTTGCAAATATGATAAGGCATGTGTGATTTGGGTGCTAGTGTTAGTGCATGCCCTTTCAATCTGTAATAAACTTAATATGGGGAATCTTAAATGCACTAGTATAATCTGCAGATGGCTGACCGTTCTGTAAAATATCCATGGTTTTTAGAGATGTTCCTGTTCGCGTGGAATTTTACATTCCTGTAGACTTTTGGCTTTTGCATGGATGAGGATGCCCATATTCCGATCATCTTAGGTGCCCTTCCTTCATACGCAGGACGATCATAGATGTGAAAGATGAGGCTTACTCTGACTGTTGGGGATGATAGAGTTTTTAACCTATCTAGTGCACTTAAAGAGCCCCATGTTGAAGCTTCTGTGTAGCATCGATATATCTATTGATTGTCAGGATAACGTTCCTCGATCCTCTTATAGGGATTTCTGGAGGACATTTGTGTGTTGAGTTCTTGCAGTGAAGGAGACCCAATGGTTGATGCTCTATCGCTCACTAGATGGGAAGAGGAGAGCCCCCGAAAGGCTAAGGCTACGCCACTGCCAGTGCATAGCGTCGAGGTAACAAAGCCTGAACTGAACCCTCCCTTACTACCTGAAGTATGTTGTCATTATGATGAGTAAGGAATGTAACCTAGTAGATTGTCAATGCTGACTTGAATGATGAGCAAACTTAAAAAGCTGTTAGAACGTTTTGGCGTATCATCAAAAAGCTCTTGGTACAACATTGTATCTTAAGGGTATTGAAACAGATTTTTGTATGCACAGGATTCATTTGGAGGAAGCCCACGCCTTGCATTCAAGCCAACGGAGATGAATCCGAATATGCAAGAGGCGGTGAAGGAAGAGGATATGGAAATTGCTTGATGTAGTATTATTACCCCATTTCTGATTCTAAGTGGTAAGTCCCGTCCAAGTTGTGCCGAAAGAAGTGCGGGACTACTTTGTGAAAATGATAAAAATGGTTGTATTTCCACAGAAATCGTACAGGATGGCCATGTGTAAGACTAGGCGCTTAATTTGGACCGACTAAAAAAGGATCATTTCCCCTTCCCTATTGAGTCACCGATGTTTGGAGAAGCGTTGCATGCCCATAGATTCTTTTGCTAATTGGATGGTATTCGGGATTATGCAAATTCCGATTCACCCTAATCAAATAGATACCTTACACTTTCCATATGTACTTCTTGCTATCGTAAGAAATACCATTGGATTAATGTAACGCTCCAGCAACCTTTCAGAGATGGTGTATGGCACTACTAGTGGTCGTGACGTTTCTCGTTGAGAGTCCTATCATGGAAAGTCTTTATGGATGATCACAAATTAGTGTGTATGGTCTGATTATGATGCATGGCATTTGTACTAATATATCTGTCTAGAGTTCTAAAAAGATGTGAAAGGAGGTAAGTTGGTGCCAAACGGGAAAGTGAATTATTACTGCGCTGTTACTGGAAAGGCTGTGTGTGTCTTGGTCATCCTTTTGTCACTTCTAGGGGAATACAGCTGGATAAAGAATGAGGTGCAAGTGGTAAGATAGCAACTCCCCCTTCCTCGTTAACGGAGTAAAGATGGGTGCGGAGTTTTCGCTTGGTAACGACTCCGCTGGCGGATTTATCGCCCGCTGCTTATCAAGGATTTTCCAAGATTGCAAAGCGCAATTAGAGCAAAGTTTGAGTCTTGTTGGAAAGATGCCCCTTTGTTTTTTATTTATGATGTCTTGAGTCTTTGGCAGAGCATAAAGTCACAAGCTTTTGGTTCAGCTCCTATTGTCAACCTCGCTTTGGATCCTTCCTTTCGAGATTGATGTGCGATGCGAGTGGACTATGCCATTGGGCTGTTCCTATGGCCTAGCGAAGGAGAAGGTCTTGTGCTGATCTATTGATGACTAGCAAGCTACAAACTCTTCGGATAGGAGCACCACAGTTAATATGCCACAACTTGAGAAGGAGGAGTTACTTGCTGTCGGTTTATGGTCTCGTGTGATAATTTCGGCACTACCTAGGTATGTAGAATGCATGTACATTTGTCTATACTGACCACAGCCGGCGTTTGCAGCCCTGAAGTTATCTCCTCTCCAAGGCATGAAGCCTAGGCGAATACGATGGTTCTTAGCTCTTGAGGAGTTCGATCTTGAAATTCGTGATCAAGAGGGAGTAGAAAAATCATGTGGGCCGAGTCACTTTTCGAGGTTCGGTTTGATGTAAGGATCGCTCATTTCATTATCGACTCCTTCCCAGACGATCATTTATGTTTGTTGCGTGGACTACTGCGATGGTTTTTTGCTGATTTTGCCAATTATTTGGGTTGGGATAATGTATTGCCTGATGAATTCAGTTTGTCTCTATTTCCAACAGAAGAAGAACGCGCCGTTGCTGCACTGTATAAGAAGCAAGTAGGGCAATTCTGGATGATCCTTATTTGTTCAAGCATGGTGCTGATGTTTGTATAGGAAGAGTGTTGTGGCTAGAATATGAGATGAGGTGGTCATTCTTTAAATCGGTTGTCGATCAATTCCTTATGGGTGGTCATGCTGGGCCATTCGAAAACGGTGTTTAAGGTCTGCAATCTGGTTTCTACTGGCCTATCCCTATTAAGGATGCTAAGATTCATTTGTAATCTCTGTTGTGTGCTTGTCACGGATCAGGCAACATTTCTAATGCGCATGAGTATTGCTCAAATTGGATATTGGAAATGGAAATTCTATTTGATGTACTGGGCATTGATTATATGGGATTTCCTCTATACTCATTCTTACATGAGGAATCGTTTCATTCTTGTGGCTGTAGATTACGTGTCTAAGGTGGGTGATGCAATCGCTTCTCCTAATAATGATGCGAAGGTGGTCTGAAGCTTTTTCAAAAGATCATCTTTCCGCGCTTTGGGAGTTCCTAGAGCTGTCATTAGTGATGGTGGTTTCATTTTCATGAGAGCGCCTTAACATTGCTACCGGAAATATGGAGTACAAACTGTCACTGGACTTGCCCTACCATCCTCAATAGTGGGCCAGTTTTGAAGTTTTCTAACAGGGAAATCAAGTCATTCTTGGAGATAGAGACGGTGGCTGGTCTAGAAAAGATGGGACTACGAAATTGATGATGCCTGTGGGCGTACCGGCTGCATTTCAAGACACCTATAGGTACGTCCCATATGCTTGGTCTATGGGAAGGCGTCATTTGGCCGGTTGGCTAGGAGTTATAAGGCTTTTTGGCAATCAAGAGGCTCAATATGGATGCAAAAATTTGTGGTGAGAAGCGCTTGCTGCAATTGAATGAAGCGTTGATGATGTTCGTTTGGGAGCTTATGAGAGCTCTAAGCTCTATAGGGAAGACTAAGCGATGCAATGACAAGAAATCTTGATCTGAGTTTTGAGGTAGGGGACAAGGTCTTATTGTTCATTCAAGATTAAAACTCTTTTCCTGGACGTTGAATTGAGATGGACCGGTCTCATATCTGTCACTCGACTGTTGGTTAGTAAATTTTGGTTCGATAAGATTCATAAGCGACAAAGGGATAAAACGCTTCAAAGTTACATGGTCAACGGACTGAGTGTATCACTGAAGGTGAATGGTAGGATTGCTTGCGGGGGTATTACTCAGATACAATCATATCTGAGGCGTCTTCAACAGTGTTAACGTCGTTCAGGCTCGGGACGTTAACAAACGCGTTTTGCGGAGCACGCCGTAGTTTATTGCTTTTATATAGAAAATCATTGCATAGGTTTTTTAGCTTAGTCGTTGTGTAACCGATGGCATTTTTGCCCACTTTTATTATTTTTTATTTTCCTTTATTTTATTATTTTTATTTTTTTCTTTAGGTTTTTTTTCTGTATTGTTTTAAGTTAGTTAGTGTGGTTCTTCCCTTGTATTTTTTTGAATTCTGCTGTAGTTATTATTTTATTTTTTTTCTTTATTAGTTTTTAGTTAGTTAGCTTTAAGCTTATAACATATTGTAGTAGTCTTCTAGTGCTTCTTTGTTAGTTGTAATTATAGTAGTCTTAAGGTGCTGTGTTTATTTATTTTATTATAGTATAGTAGTGCTTAGTATTAGCTTAGTAGATAGTACATTTTAGTATTAGGTCGTTGTTGCGGTTAAGCATTTTATTAAGGGTTTAAGAAATTTATTTTGTGTATTACTGACTTTTTTTTTTTAGTTTAGAATAACTATGTACAGGTGGAAGTCTTCTCTACATTGAGGATAAACGCAGTACATCACGATTCCCCAGTTTTCGAGTTACATTGGAGCGGCACAAAGACACGATACAAGTCGACTGCAGCTTCAATGTCGTGATTCATACGCCAAGCTGCGCCTCCCCCGGCAGTGCAATAGTATCTGCTACGTAGGATTAAAGGGCGTTGTAACACAGTGGAAACTGCTGCCCCATCGCAGTACAAATAGGGCCATACTGCAGCCCCTTCGAGTTGATACCATAGCAGCCCAAAAAGAAAAGAAGGAAAGAAACAAAGAAACAAACGGCAGTACTGAAGGACGCAATTCAGCCGAGTACGAAGGGAAGAAACAAGAGCATCAACCACTCTAATTTCAACGAAATTTTGAAGACTTACTTGACAATCATAAGCGGCAAGTTTTGCCTCTGATCGACATCAAAAGCTGCTGCTCCCTTTGCCTCTGTTTTCAGTCGGAAATTTCGACATCACGCACGATTTTTCCGGGTCGATTTTGGGACAGAATTCGCTGCCAGATTATTCGTTTTCATTCATCGACAACTTCGAGTTCCTGCAATGGATTAAAGGCGGGAAATGAACGAAATTCGCTGCAATTTCGTACGATTCGGGTGCTTCATGCGCGTTCGTGCTCCTCTTCGTCTGCGTTTTTCTTAGTGACACACTCAGTGATGTAATTTAGAAAAATTCCTCACTTGCTATGCATGTTTTTGGGATTTAGCGAGTTCTTGATGTTGTTGGTAGAACCATTGTGGCAGATTTTGATTGATGCTAATTGAATATTGGGTTGTTGGATTGGCAATTTCGTGGTCTAATGAATTAATTAATATAATCCAACCGATATTAGGAGATATTGGCCTTTTGACTATTTGGCTTTTGGGCTGTCCTTAATGCGCTGGCGTTGGTGTGGTTGCTGGCTATTTCGTGGAGTTTCTTTAGGCTTGTGATATTTTGGTCTTATGAGAGTTGTGTGTATTTTTGAGACTCAACATCTTATCTAAATACACATCCTCATGGCCACGCACGCCAACGTGTTCGCAAAAGAAAGCGCCACCTACTTCTAGTTCCTAAAGTGCTAAACGGGAAAGGTTCTATTTCTAAGCGCAAGCCCAATCACCTCTAATGGCAAGAAAGCAATTGGTTTTCATCTGCCTAAAGGCCAAAGAAAAAGTTGGAAATTTTGTACTATGACATGACTTCCATGGTGATAAAGCATTCAAGGAGAAATATTGAGGTGTTGGTTTCGACGCGGGAGTTCTTGCTACCAAGTATGTGATGAAGACCCTGGGAGATTTCTGTGTATTGAATAGATTTTTCGTATGGCACTCTTTGATATATATTTTGGAATTACGTTGTATATTTCTCATGAGTACTACCCCCGATTCTAAGAGAGCGATTTGGAGTTTCTTAGCTCTTTGAAGATGACTGGTTCCCTCGAATTCAGGCGTAGAGTGGTGAATCATCATCACTTTTTGGTTGTTTCATAAGCGTGCACAATATTCACACTTGGGATCTTTTGGGGAGGGTGTGAAATTAGGCCCCAAGAGTATCTGCGTTGGTTTACAAAGTGGTTGGACCTCGGTGACTCCTCAACGATGGTCTGTTGAAACACTATGGAGGGTTATAAGTTTGATCTAACTATTGATCGAGGCTGTGGGGTTCCCTTCTATCCACTTCGAGCATATGTGTCGTTCCATTCTACTTATATCGGCTACCGTTTGCGCTATACAATTAGGTGCTATCCAACATATATTGGTCGTCAGAGGGTAGTAGGTTCGGCAAGAAATGAATCTCCTTCATGCTTGACACATGCTCCATGCCTACTATTTGCACAGGGGCCTTTCCTGATCAACATTGCAACGTGTCGCTAACAATGTCAAAGGTGGAAGATTGTTCAAGGGGTTTATCACTGCATTGCAACTTATTGGGCTATCTGAACACTCATGCATGACGGTTTTTGTTGTGAATGATGCTGTTGAGGTTCCTTTTGGTTGGTTTTAAGAAGAGGATGGGCACTATTTTGGTGATTCGTGATGATGAGGATGAAGTTGCCTCCTCCCGATATATTGGCGATTTAGCGACCATAAGAAATTGGTTCCTTTAACCATCATTCTCGACAAGAGATGAGCTGCGTGTCATTGCCTGGGTTCGTGGACCAACTAGTTTCTTCCTCCTTGTGAAGGGGGACTCGGCTCAGCTCTTCCCTCCGCCTCCACCACACTTGAATCATTGCAGATTTCAATTGATAGATCAAGGCCCAATCAAAAAGGTGGAAATAAGCTAGATCAAAAGGATAATCAAAGATCAATTGGCTCAGTCTCAACAATTCCTTACTGGTCTTGATGCTTGGTTGCGTCGCAAGGTTCGCACACCTTTCTCTTCCCCTCCTTAGTCGATGTGCTTGTTTCGTTTCTCCCTCTAGCATTGTGGACATTGCTAGTTTGGCTGGGCGGAGCAAACAGCACACGGGGATGGTAGTTGGTTGAGGTTATGTTTATCGCTTTCCTAGTATAGGTTTTAATTGCTTTAGATCGTTGCAAGGTTGTAACCACTCATTAGGAGTGGAGTTTACTTGCAACCAAAAAAAACAATGTATTGCTTCATAGGGTCAGCTTAGAAATAAATTAGATTCTCTTGAAAAACTTCCCTGTGCCCATTTGTGAAAAATGTGTTATGCTTGTTGATGCTTGAATCGGACCTTGGTGAACTTGTGGTTTGTTTTCTGTATTCTTGACTGGATTTGGACTCTATAATGAGTAGCCTGAATGTCTCTGTTGAGACGGGCAGGACAACTGAGCGTTGAGAGTTTGGAGCCTTATTGATAATATCATATTTCTTTCTTGTGTGCTAGTTTCCTGGTGTGTCACTGGTCTCTTTAGTCTGGCTTGGTACTTGTCTAGTTTGGCTATTTGGTTATATGTGGAGGCAAGATAGAGGATTGTTAGGATTAGCCCGCGTGTCTTAATGTTTAGAGAAACATTATGTATCTGGGATCCCATGTTTTGAGCCTGAATCTTTTTCAGTTCAATATTCCTACATTACAACCCTATTTTGGCTTTGGTTCGAGTAAGACACACAGTGGTGGCTGGGGGGACTATGATGTTGGAGGGTTTGCGTGTTTTGTGGGTGTTTTTTGTTGGATGGCTCGTGTTTGGTCGATAGTGGGGTGGTTATAAGTGTTTCATATTGTTCTTTATGCTTGAGTATGTCATCGTTTTATGTATGGGTGCAGGCAAGAAGTTAGTGTGTATTAATCCAAAAAAAAAAAAAAAAAAAAGAAGAAAAAGAAAAAGAACATCTAAAAATCCAAAAGTAAGTTTAATTTTATAGTTTATTAGTCTAAATGCTTTGCATCTTGGTTTGTTGGTCAATTAAAAATGATGCGATGTAGTTGCGGTTCTTGCGAGTTGGAATGAGTTTTGGTTATTCGAGTTGGAGTTTGCTTTGAGTTGTCTTCAGCTTTATCATTGGCTATCAGTGTTGATTGATGTATGCTCCTTGAAGTTAGACTTTAGCTCACATATCCAAAATTTATC
>SNQN01004509.1:22510-51294 GCA_008642245.1 Bassia scoparia | reverse complement strand
ACTGTTCAAGATAAGCCAGCCTGCTCCTGCATTTTCTTTGATATCATAAATAACATGTATCAATTATAAAGGGAGAATCACAACCCTTCAAATAGAAATAGCAATGAAGGTGATATATTTTCAGTTTACTGAATATGAGACCTTCCAATTGGTGGGAACGCTACGAGTCGTTTGCATCTCCATCCCCCGCTAATACCCGGCATCGCTTCTTTCGCGAAGTGGCTCCTGCAAATGCCCTCACATACTCGGGTCAGTTTCTATGGGCTTCCTGGTATGCCTCTAACAAATCGATAGTCAGCTTCTTTGCGAATGGCTTCCTGCAATATGCTTTTTTGTTGAAGAGACCCGAAGTGAAATTGTGGTGATATTGAAACAGCACACTGTAGAATACTTCTTGCGAATGGACGTGCTCCAATCTTCTTTTTGTTTGATTTAAATACTTTCCTTCAAATTTGGTTAAAATGAAAAGGAAACCTAATTCGAATAGGAATTTTGAGATGAATAATGTAAAGAGAGTGGGAAAATTACTTGAAGAAGTCTGAGGTTCAGACCAGTAAAATGAGAAAGGAAGGAATGTGGAGAAAGGAAGAAAAAGGGAGCAGAAAGTAATGGCTCAGATGAGAAGTAGAAAGAAATGAAAAGAAGAGGGAGTTGGGTGGGTGAGAGATTGAGAATAATAATGGAGGTGCATAACGTAATTTCAAGATCTGGTGAGAGAGCTTGAAAACAGCCAAGGGTGGGGCCATCTGTCGTTAGTGGTTCTCCCAACTGAAATTCGGGTGGGTCACAAAGAACCCGTTATTACCGACCGAATAGTGGTTCGCAAAGTTTTTTTTAAAAAATGGTAGTGTTTCAACATAAAAAAGTGGATTTTTCCCCAATACCCCTACTTTTAGCCTAATAACCCATACTAGCGTGTTTTTTAGAAACGGGAGGGCAGTACAAACGAGTATTCGCTCATATAACCCCCACATCAGACAAAATAGCCCAAATACCGTTGTCTACGGAAAAACTAACACGTTAGTCCTTTTTCAATTAACCTCTAATCACTTCCAGTAACGCCCTAACCTCTAAATTCATGCTGACGCTTCAATTCTCGCCCTAATCACTTCCATTAACCGACATTCCATCCTAACCTTCAATTAACCTCCCATTGTTCACTTTTCTCATTAGTGCACACACACAAGTTACAGCAGAATCCATAATCAGAATTCATTCTGCAATCTCCTGATTTACATAATTAGTACTACCCTGTCTAGTTGCGCGAACAACCATTCTGATAACCCGACTGGATAAAACCACTGAGATTACGGTGCTGGCCCAAATCTCTCAACAAATCATCCCAAGAGAACTATTACGTCACAAAGTAGCGGAACAGCAACGACGGCCATAAGCATCGACAACGGAGGAGAAAAGGGCAAAGGAGTGGGGCGCAGACAGTAAAAAGCAGCAACAACACCACCAGCGAGTGGTGGTGGTTGGGACGGTGGAACAACAAAGGAGAAGGCCGAAGAGATGGTATGCGGCAGCACAACAACATTAACGCAGCCGGCATCGGTGGTATCGCGGCGGCCATGCGGTGGGGCGACGAAAAAGAAAGGAAAAGAGAGGAGGCATGGTGGTGGTCGTGGAAAATTGACCATTCCGAATTCGAAGTCTAAATACCGAATTGCAGAATGTTGAATGAGAAGATCCCGGTGATTAGTTGGTGTGATAGTGATTGGATTTTATAGAGGCAATGTGGGGTTAACATGATGAGGTATTTGACATTTGGGTCTGATTTCTAGCTTGGATATCTGGCGCAGGGCATCTAAAACTTGTTGTGATTATTCCTGTTGAGATGACGATGAGAATGAAGGATTTGGAATATTATTTTATTTTGCATATTGTGTTTTATACTGAACACTTCTTAAGTTTGATTAAGTGGGAAATATTTATTTAATTTAGTTTCAATTGCCAGTAGGATGGATTTGGCAAGCGTTCAAAAATATGTGATGCTAGATTATTTACTTAGTGTAAGGTATTTAATGAATGAGGGAGGCATGGTTGGTTGACACACGCACTTTTGTAAAGTACTTTAAGGGTTAAATAACTAATTAAAGGTTAAAAGTGAGTGAAAACTAACGTGCGTAGGTTTTCCATCCTCAGAAGGGTATTGTGGCTATTTTGTCTAATGTGGTGGGGGTGATAGACGTTCTAAAGAAAATCACGGGGTAATGGATAGGTGTATTTCAAAGTGGAAAAACAGATAGTAGTAAAGGTGTTGGCGATGTTTCCTT
The DNA here is from genome assembly GCA_008642245.1 of Bassia scoparia. NCBI lineage: Eukaryota > Viridiplantae > Streptophyta > Magnoliopsida > Caryophyllales > Amaranthaceae > Bassia > Bassia scoparia. The sequence continues at coordinate 49,015 of SNQN01004509.1, read as the reverse complement.
TAAACAAATATGAAGGTGTAGGGCTGCGCCCCGCCTTAGGGGGCGGCCTCTACGTCAGTGCATGGAATTGCGCCATGGAACCGCAGTGAAGCGTTGGGGTGTGTTGTCGAATTGAGGGGATCGCGATCAGCGGCCTATATAGTTATTCATATTCACGGACGCCCGAAACTTGGTGCAAACTCGTGGCCCCACAATAGTCCAGTACAAAGTGTGGGTTCGGGAATGTAGAATCAGATCTGTAACCAATCGCGCGCGATAGCGGCCTCGTACTCGGTATTGTAGTCCATAAATAAAATTGAATTCAGAAAGCGTATGGTTTGACTTCGAAAGACGCACTAAGTACTAGGGGTTTGCTATATTACAACAAGATTCACAATGGCAAGCGGACAACTGATTGTAGTCAATTAAATAAGGTGCTTAGAAAATCCGGTCGCCTCATTATACTGACTTAATGGAACAGCGATAAATTCGTCTTGTTAAACAATATATACAGTGTGTATAGATAGAATATATACAAGACTGAAAAAAAGGTTAGTAGCATGATAAAGTATGTGTGTCCGTCCTTCAACCTTCAAATGAAACAATCAATTGTAGAATTAGAACTCTAAAGGAATCGGCCTTTCGATTGAATTGCAATGGAAGAAAACAAACGGTTAGTATGAAAAAATATGTATAATAATGAAGGTGACAAGAATGAAATAAGTGTTAATGCAAGAAATGAAAACCAAAAACATGAAATATGAAAATATCTTTAAGAAATCTACATATTACTATGAACTGAGTAAAAAGTGAGTCTACATTGTGTTATGGAATTAAAACTCAGAAACAATGGTTAATCAAATTAAGAGAGACAAAAGGATAAAAAAGATGAAAAATAGGTTTATTGGTGAAGTAATGCTCAGATTTATAACCTTTGTCCGCTGTTGAATAGAATAGTCGAACAGGTGATGCTAGAACTCAAGAACGTGTTGAGAGAGTGGAGAGAGAAAGTAAATGTAATAGGACGACGAGAGAGAGACAGAATAGAAGTCTTGAAAACCGTGGTGTAATCGTGTGTGAAGTTCCCCGGACTGAGCGGCAGGGAGTATTTATATGGCCGAGGCAAATTTGAGCAAGGAAACCTGCGTATATACCTGCTAGAGCGATATATCGCTGCCTTCTCTGCGTATATACGCCTTAGTCGTAAACGCTGCTCACTTCATAAAATTGTGGCAATCCGTTATGGTGATGCTGCGATATGCTCCATTCAGCGTAAAGCTCTGCTGCTGGTATGTAATATTTTCCAAAACCTCGAAATTTGATTTCCCTGATTTATTCGTGATTCCTTGATTCGACGCACCTAGACCCTGCTCTCAAGCAAGGAGTTCTAGAATGTTCTGAAGGTTCACATATTTCCGGAGTATTCTAATTATTCGTGTTTCTGCGTATTAACATATGCAAAATGCATAGAAATCATAGAAAAGAAAAATAATTTAAAATACTGGCGGATTCAGAAAAAGTGACGAACATGATGGAAAAAAAGCATGAAATCGCCAGCGTACTTGTGAAAACCTTTGAGTTTTGAGAAACCGAAAGAAATTATTGCCTGCCTTTGACCTGTGCTCAAGAGTCGATGACGATCATCGTATGCCACTTGTGAGTTCAAGCATCTTTCGAGCAAAACAATCGGAGAACGCGGTATGTATCAACGGATTACCAGTGTGGGGAGACATTTCAGGTGTCTCAGAAGCCCACTTGACTGAGTCCCTGGAGAGACGTAGCAGTAAGAGAAGTCAAGTTTCCGATCGGGAGGAGAGCAACCAAGTACGTGCGCGACCTGAGTTACCTGTTCGCGCCGGTAACGGCAAACAAAGTTAGTTTACCTGTAGCCGTGTCCATGCGGTGTGATGTGCTTGATGTGTCCTGAGTCTGAGCGTCATTCCCCGTCGGTTACTGGAGAAATGCAGGCGGTCCCATGCTTCCGAAGAAATGAGCATTGACTTGAAAATGATGCCTAATTCAGGAGTAAGGACTACTTGGTGACGACATAGGCCTGTTGTTTGTCTAGCGAAATTTGCATGCAATGTCTTGTAACTGTGACACTTGATATTGAAGAGGGACAAGAGTCATTGATTGTGAAAGAGTCTTGAATTGGAAGGGCCTTGCTAGTCTGGTTCTAGACATAGTTTGAAAGAGTCATTGAATTGAAAGGGCTGTTAAGGTCTGGTCTAGACATGATTTGAGAGGTGAATTTGAAGGAGTCTGTCTGCCTGGTTCTAGACAGGTTTGAATGAGAAGTTTGAAATTTGAAAGAGTCTTTGTTATGGTCTGTCAAGACATGGTTGAGAGATCTTGAATTTGAAAGAGTCTTGTCTATGTGGTTCAAGCATGGTTTGAGAGAGTCTTTGAATTTGAAAGAGTCTTTGTTAGGTCTGGTTCAAGACATGGTGAGAGAGTCTTGAAGTTGAAGGGCCTTGTCTAGGCTGGTCAGACGATGATTTGAGAGAGTCTTGAATGGAAAGAGTCTTTGTCTAGGTCTGTTCAGACATGGTTGAAAAGTCTTTGAATTTGAATGAGTTGTCTAGGTCTGTTCCAAGACTGAATGAAGAGTGTCTGTCTAGGTCTGATTCTAGCATGATTGAATGAGCTTTGATTTGAAAGAGTCCTAGTCTAGGTCTGGTTCTAGACATGAAAGGACGATACTGGACTATCTAGTACCAAGTGCCAATTGAAGAGTGTCATTGAGATGACTTAGAGAAAGGTGACAATTGGACGAACAATGGCTAACATTGCGAGACATGCTTGATTGGAAAGAGACAGGGTAAAAGTGATTTCAGGATTTCACTTGATAGCAAAGGATTGAACACGTAATAGGCCTTAGGAGACAGAAGCCCCCAACGGAAATTAAGGGCCAGGATGGAGACGACCCCAGCGGAGGCTGAGACAGGTAGTTTTACGGCTTAGAGTCAACATAGGAAGGTGGATAGCATGATGGATGAGTTCCCCAAAAGAGGTACTCAACCAAAAGGTTAGGTGGCTTTACTTCTTTTGAGAATAATGAGTCTTGAGGTGACGAGAAAATTGAGCTATGGTCGGAATAAAAAGGGTCAAATTTTGGGTAAGGGAAAGATGTGGCAGATACGAGGTTGGTAATGAGGTAGGTTCAAGCATGAGTATTTCAGGTTCTAGACTGGCAAAACATTATACATTCTTAGCATAGTCAAAGAACCAAAAGGCTCAATGATTAATGGTAATGCGGTCGACTCGAGAAGAGGCTTCCTACGTATCCTTAGGAATAGACACGCGTAGTTCTGATGATGATGTTGAACATGCTCGTGGAGAGGGCTTGTGGTGTATTGTGGGGTGGTGAGGGTTGAAAAGCTTGATGAATGACACGGTGCGCAGTGTGCTTTTTAATCTGCTTTATTTGATTGGGTTTGAGCTTGGATTGCTTGGATTGATTGCATTTGTGAAACTGTTGTACTGAATTTGATTTTGCTTTGCTTTTCCATTTATTCTTTTTCTTTTCTTTCTTGCACGGTCTTTCTAGCACGTTTGGGTCAAAGGGTTAGGTAGATGTGGTGATGAATAGAAAGTGCTAAATGAGGGTTGTGGCCAAAAAGTTGCAAGGATTTGATTGATGTACAAAGGGTATGGAAGGGTAGGGGTTCTTTTGTGGAGCTGTGAAAAAGGCTTCTTGGCATTGTTCAATGTCACTAATTAAATTATGGGAGTGATTAAACAATTGTGGCATGAGTGGTTGAGACTATAGAAAGAAAATATATTGCCAAAAACACATGAATCAGTTTTATGATGATGAAAACGAAAATTCATGGCTTATTTAAAAGCTACATAGACTCAAAGACTAGTGAATGAAAATGATATTGGACTAGGATCTATGACTCAATCGGAGAAGACCCGCAGATCGATGAACAGCGCCTTGGGGTGACATGGTTAGCAAGTGTTGGTTGGAATGTGATACTTAATCTTCGCCGCTGGAGGGACTGAGGGACATTCTTCAACCATGCTCTTGAATTCTTGCTCAGAACGAGGCAATACAGTGGTGTGGCCTCTTGGTAGACTGATAAGACATTGGGATCAATTCTAGATTGTAATCATGCTGAAGGCTGGAGTTGTCATAGGAGCAAGTGCACTTTTGCAGTAATCTATCAAAGGCTGCCAAAGTCAAAACAATGGAAGAATGTCCTGGTGGCTCGAGCTGTTGTTTGAAAGAGCGATGGTTGAAGAGTTGTCATTGTAATGTGGCTACTGATCAGTGTTGGAAAAAGAGGAGCACCTTTCTGTTTAAAGCCCCACCGTTACCCTTAGACTCTAGGCATGAACAGTCTCCTCAAGCTAGAGGCCAACCTGTAAGCCAGTAAATGATCATGGTTGAAATGAGTGGCTCTCGATACTGGGCTAAAAGGTTTTGATGACCATGCAACTTGGATCTTCCCTCTTGCGATGGTATGTGAGCGGCTTTCTCCCTCACCTATTAAGAAAAGTAGAGAAATGTTCTCTCAACTCTTGGTGGCCTCGTAGTCAACAGAGACATGAAGAGCTGGGAATGTATCCATGTACTGCTTTGGGAACGCGTGTTTGATATATCCCAATCATACGAGCTTTGGCTTTGATTCAGGGTCTGACCACTGATGGATGGGGTGCCAAATAATGAGGGAACACCGGAAGTGAATAGCTCTTGCTCATTCCTTTAAGAACATGAGATTTTGAAAAGTGCGGAGGTGGTCTTCTGGATTTCAAGTTCATTTGAACTTGGGGCAATCAGTGATGACAAACGTCTTAGGAAGCGGCCTTTAATCCTCATATCAGCACACGAGCCCTTGAACGAATTCGACATTCTCTTGACCAACACTCCTATGTTGCTCCCACTTTTTCGCGCAGTCTTCGGGGAGGGAGTGGGGTCACATCGTCATCTTCCTCCCCGTCACGACGAGAGGTTTTTTGGGTCTCCTTTCTTTAGCCCCAATGCTCTTTTCTTGGGCACACCAGGGCGAGAATTCACAGACTCGAGCTTTCTAGAATATGCGTTAAGCTGTTGTCGATGTTTGCATGGAAGTGTCTGTGAAGGAGCGCGTGGGTTGGCTCTTGTACTTCTAGCCGAGACAAGTTGCGAGTCTTTGCTATCTGCGAAATCAGATTACAACTTAGAACCCAGAAACAAGATTGGTCACTTGAAAATCTAAGAACACCTAATCAGTCTTGAGGTTCTGGATTAAGTAACTGACCGAAAGTAGACGCGCACACACTTAAGGTGCTAGACCGAAAAAATAACCTAAGATGGGCCAGTCAGAATAAGGACCTCTTACATTTGAGCCATTGAAATTGATGGGCCTAGCCTTGAACAAAGTTCCAGGGTGAGTCATGAATGAACTAGTTCAGTTAAGGTCTAGATTGCAGTTGAGCGAACTATTCAGATTCAAGCTCTTGGTTGAAATTGAATGAAACTAATCAAGATTTAAGGTTGGAATTGAATCGAACTAATCAGATTCTAGGTCGAAGGAGTTGAAATGAGTGATTGGAATGGGCATGATCACAACTCATTGTCTTGAACAGAGATAGAGGGACGGCTTAGTTGTTGCTAAGACTGGATGAAGAAGAGTCAATTAACACACATGATTGAACCCAAATCCAATTTAATCATTTAAGGCAGGATCTAAGTGAACTATACGGTCGGCTTTGCAAGTCTGATAGTGACAGCTAAGCAGAGTGGTCCCTTCACAACACAAATTGGTAGTCGATCACGAGCTGGGAGGTGCTCGACTCTTGCTCGTTAGGTTTCGAGTCGAGCTGAGTCGATCACGAACTGCTTGTTTAATATTTTAGCCCTCTTGAAACCTACATTTTTTGAGAAAATTGTTGGCTATATTTTCATATCTTTGCGCTTTTATAGTATATTAATTTAGTTTTATATTAAGTGTCAATGAAAATTTTGTTTTCAAAAATATAATGTAGAAAATTATTCATTTTTCGATAAAATTTTCGAGTTTCGAGCTCATTCGAGCGAGCACGATTTAACTCGAGTCGAGCGTTGATCGAGTTTTGACTGAGTCGAACACGCGTTGCTCTACTCAATAAGCGCCTATGAACAGGAGGTTTTATGAATTGGGTTGTTTTCCAATTTGATTTTTTTTTATTGATATCTCTTCTTTTGCTCTAAATATGGGTTTTGTTAAACAACGCTCATAATWATTTGTATTACATTTGTATGGGAAGTTTCTAAATAATTCTGGAGATTTTTTTAATAAAACAATTCAGTGGCATTGTTATATGGCACTCCATAATTAAGTGCATCTTTTGAGGTCAAAGTATATGCTTCTTAAATAACCCTAAAGTTGCACTTAATTAAGGAGTACCATATAACAATGCCACTAGATTGTTTTATTAAAACAATCTCTAGGATTGTTTAGAAATTTCCCATTTTTGTGTCCGAATGTAGTTACCTCAGATAATGAGACAAATCCTCTATTTATAAGCAAACAAAGAGTTTTTTTGGCCGGTAACCTGAAATGGGTAGTGGTTTGCAATGTTTTCAAACAAAAGTGAGTAGTTCGAGTTGTTTTAAGAGAAAAAAAGTGGGTAGTTGTTTTTAAAGTTGCAAAAAAAAACTAGGCCGTTGTTGGCAATTTTTCCTTTAATAAACCCAGGTCAAAATTGAATTAGGCTCTCGCCGGTGACGGAGGGGATTATGTACAAATGAAGTTGAAAACCAACCAAACATCCCTTTACAGCATGTTTGGTTTAATATTAGTAAAGGAATGGAAGAGAAAGGAAAAGAAAAGAAAGGAAGAGAAGGGAAAGGAAGAGAAAACAAGCTTATTTTCCCATGTTTGGTTCAAATAGAGAAAGTAAAAAGAATTCAGCTTATTTTCCTATGTTTAGTTAGACATTAATAAAGGAAGGGAAGAGAGGAATAAAAATTAAGTTTATTTTCTCTTTCCTCCCGAATTCCCCCAATTTTGGGAGTAAAGGAAAGGAAAGAAATCGTAAAGAAACTTTCCTGTCAATTCCTTCCGATTCCTTTCTTTCCCCTTCTTATATTTTAGGAAAAATTAACAAAAATAATCCCAACTTTAGGGGTTCTTCCAAAAATAATTCCAACTTTAGGGTTTTCCTTCCAATTTTGCACCCGCTTATTGGTGACCTGTTATTCAAGTTAAAATTTTGTTTTCTTTATTTTTTTTTCCTTTTTTAAAAAAAATTAAAACTCTACACACTCTCTCTCTCTTCTCTATCTCTCTCACCGCAACTCTCTCTCTCTTCTCTATCTCTCTCACCGCAACACTCTCTCTCCTCCTCTGCTCTCTTTAACACTTGCGCGCAACTCTCTCTCTCCTCCTCATCTGCTCTCTTTTTCTCTCTCTCTCCTTTGATCGTCAGCAGTTTGAAGCAGTGGGGGCACAAGTCATGGGTGGTGGGGCGCAAGTCGAGGGTGATTTGAAGGGGTGGGGGGTTGATTTCGAGGTTGGGGGGAGATCTTCGAGAGCTGTCTCTTATACACATCTAGATGTGTATAAGAGACAGGTTTAATATAGGTGTCTGAGATTTAGCTGTTCCTTGTATCAGAGGCCTCTATTCACTTTCCTGGTGCTATTTGTAGCTGTGGCCGGAACATTTAGGAAAAAAAATATATGGCGTGCAGAGAGTTTTCCTTTCTTCCCCCTATAGAGAAGCATGTAGAACTATTCAAGAAGCCAATATTTCCGAGAGGGTGCAACCTTCATTGGTCAATTCGACATAATTATAGAAAATGCTACCAATAAAGAGAATATTACATGTATATATCAATGGGAATGTGAGATCACCAAGTGATAGGACAGGGCAACACTATAACAATTACCTATCTGATATCTGGATTCTGTCCAGTTGTTCCTTGCAGAGGGGATAGAAGCTATGGTTCATTAAAATGTGAAGAAGACAAAAAGTTGCATGTGATAATCTTTATACCTTTTTCCTGACTAGATCACTTCTGTTTCGCCAACTTAGATTGTTGGTCATATGTAACTCATAGATTACTTAGAAAAGAAATGRAGATTCAATAAMTAAGTAATAACTTATTAGTAATATGTTAACTGTAACATTTTCATTTATTTCTCATGTGTAGAGTGCTCATTCTGGGTAATTKTACAGGTATCGGCCGTACTTTCTCATGTGTTCATCTTTGGATGCAAAAGCTTCATAATTCCTTGTCTGGTTCTCCGAGGGAAACAAGCTCCTGCAAATTGGTTTCCTTGCTACTTGAAGAGCTCTACTGTCTGTTTGGAGAWACAGTTTATCAACAGAAGACGATTCACCGTCTGTAATGTTGGGTTTAATTGAGTTCAAAGATTCTCTAGATACTGATGCATTTATGGAGTTGGCAATACAGGAAGCCAAAATTGCTCTTCGAAGACTTGAAGTGCCAGTTGGTTGTGTAATTGTTGAGAACAAGAAGGTCATTGCATCAGGCAGTAATCGTACAAATGAGACTRGAAATGCTACAAGGCATGCGGAGATAGAAGCTATTGATGGCTTGCTACAGAAATGGCAGAGAGAGGGACTTTCACCACCTGAAGTTTCTCAAAGGATATCAGAGTGTGTTCTTTATGTTACATGTGAGCCTTGCATAATGTGTGCAAGTGCCTTGTCATATCTTGGCTTTAAGGAAGTGTACTATGGCTGTACAAATGATAAGTTCGGGGGATGTGGTTCAATTCTTTCATTGCATGCAACCAGCTGCACACAATCAAATATTGCTGGATTGAGTGGTTTTAATTGTACTGGAGGAATAAGGGCATCTGAAGCAGTCTCGCTTTTCCAAAACTTTTATCAACATGGGAATCCTAATGCTCCTAGGCCAAATCGAGCAGCATTTRAATCCTAGTACTTTGTTCTAGTAGATTATTTATTTCTCTAGGAGATTGATTTTATTGCGTTTGCAACATATATATCAACTCCGATGTTGCGAGCAAATATTTTGATGTGGAAATGGAAGCTTGGTCACTAGCTAATGGCAATTTCATTGTCCTTCAATAACTATATCTTAGTGTTTACAGTAATGGTTAGCTCTGCATTGGAAATGCTTGGGAGGTTATTTTTCTATATATCTGCTGCTGATGTGTTAGCAACTAGCTTGTGGCTGCGTTTATCTTGCTGAAACTTACAAGCTTTTGGATCTGTCAAGGTGGGTAATGAGTTACTTCCGAAAACATTTAGGCATCTATATAGGATTAGATGAGCTTCAAATGGACAGTATAAGGTATGCTTAGTATTGTTTGAATAATTTTATTTATTTTTTAACTTTTTTTTTTTGTCCATTTCTGTAGAGAGAATTTTTTGTTCAAGTTCTGAACTTGTGATCCCATGTGTCAATTCACATGATCATGTCTTCTATCTATTTTAAACTCATAATGTCACTACACATCCAAATCTGTATTGATAACTCGTAGATCCTTATGAATGATGAAAGGTTGGAGTAAGCATTGTGAATATTGTCTATTGCAGTTCCTATAAATCTATAATAGGAGAATAGCTACACTTTCCATCTAAGACTAGTGTCTTGTAAAGTTATTATTCAGTTCAGGAGATGTTGTGCAAGGAATCATAATAGTGGGGAAAGGGTGGTTTTGGGAATTATTTATTGTTTGTTAAAAGAAGCTTGTAGAAGCTAATAGAGATTAGTTATGGGTAATCTCTATAAATAGAGCTAATTAGAAGAGAATAAGCATGTTATTGTTATTAGTGAAAACTCTTAGGAAAGAATCAAGTCTCTCGATAGGTTAAAATATATCTTAGTTTGTTTAATTTCATGTTCTCCTTTATAATCATCATCATTAGTTCTTAATATTCTCTCATCTGTTCATAATTTGGCATTAATCATCGTTATCATACTACGTCACAAATCAGCCATGCTAGTTAGATGTTCAGTTGCTATGTTAAAATGACATATAATGTTGTCTTAGTATGTAAAGTGAAAAGTAGTAGAACAATGACACTTCACGTGACAATAAAAAAAATTGAAGAACTCGAATTGAAGTGGTATGACCACTCAATCTATCACGGTGGTAGTGATAGGCAATTTGGACCATAAAGTAGCACCTTCAAATTTTCTAAACTGTTTTCCACTTCCATCCTTTTTTTCCCTCTTATGAAACTTTATTAATTTCCTTTTACAACTACTTAAAGAAGGTAAATATGCCAAAATTATGCTTTGTCTGGCTTCCACAAGACCGATATCAACTAGCTGGATAGTTATGCATCACAAAATTACAAATAGTGTACGTTGCTTTGGATATTAATTAGCTCCAAGAGACTGATGGCTCTTTGTGATGCATCTTGAAAATGTTATTTTTTCTCAAGTGTTGAATCCTTTTGGTGATTAGTATCACTGCTAGCGATGGTGTTCATCTATAAGGACAAAGGAAATACACAAGGATGCTCAAACTATTGGATTTAAGCTTGTGAGTCATACCTTGAAATTGTGGAGATGGGGGAAAATACTGATGGACTGTGGAAGCTTTACTGTAGAAAAACAGTTTGGTCAATAAAGAAAATGGTTTGGAGGAGCATTTAGCACTTGGAAGCGGTGAATGGGGAAAATGATTTGCTAAGCCATTTGGGTGCTTCATATGACATTATCCTTTTGGATTAAAACTTTGGTATAATTTGTTGCGGTATTATAATTGTGTGTTTCCATCAAAGACAATGGTCAATAGATATTGAGCTTAATGCTCATCTAGCTACATTAAGCTTTACATTGGAAGAAATTATGAATTGGAGCATATTTGCAGAAATGTGAGTTGGAACAAGTTTCTTTGGTGTTATTAAAATTCTATTTGCTAAGTATGAAAGGGAGTCCGCCTAATTGTAGGATCACACTTCGCATAAAATGTGTTCAGTAATCTCCATCTTGACTATTGATCTCAGTGTATTGAGCATTTAGGTTTTATTTTACTTGTTATATTAGGAATTGGAACTTAAGTGTGGATTGAGTTTGTCTTCATACCACTATTTTGGTCCTGGTTATGAAGAATTTGTGATCCTGTCGACGAGGAAAATAGGATCAAATTAGAATTAATTTTCATTTGAGTGATTTCTTGTAATTGTTGTTGTTTTTAATTGTTTTCATCTGCAGCTAATAGTGCTATGTTCCCACTCTTGTAGTATTAAGAAATTTGATCAAAATGATACCTGAAACTTTGTTTGAGCTCCTATCATTTCTGTTTTGTTGCTATAGAGTTTACTTTGTGTTCATATTATTTGTAAATACCCATACAAAATGTATGTCGAATTCAAATGACAATAATAGCTACATCTCATAAGCTTAAAAAACATGCATTATTTGGAAAAATGCACCAGTTGACAAATGGGGCATGGAGTATTGGACCTTCCAAAAAAAGCAAAGTTTCCGGTCAAGCTTTAATCAATAATATTTGTTTTTTCCAACTTATCTGAAAGTCCTTGGATGGTAAAGATTGTTGAATTCTCATATTCATCATAACTACATGTTTGTAACAAAGGGGTATAATTTGTGAGATATAAAAATTATCTTCTCGCAAACATTTAGTACAAAGCATTAGTTGCCGGTATCTATAAGATGCAAGTTCTCATTCACTAATGGTATAAGTTTGAATATTACTCATTTCTTATGGTCTTCTGGAGTTGCAAAGTAGTCAATTAGTCATTAACGAGCTCTTATAATTGGTTTTATCTCTAATGTCAAGTCATGACACTGATTATGGAAATAGATGTAGAGGTACTTGTGTGTGTGTGTGTGTGTGTGTGTGTGCGCGCACCTGTGTACTTTTGTATGTGAATATTTCACTACTTTTAGATTGATGGAGTAGTAGATACTTTGGATAGTGCTGATTGGAAACTAAAGTTCATGTTTTAGAAAGCTGGAGTTTAAAACTCCGCCATTTCTATTTTAAGCGTATCTTTGTCCTCTTTCAAGGAGTCTGGTGATTTAGTTCCCTGTTCCTTGGGCTTTCAGATTATCAAGTGTCTCTGTTGAATGAATTTATAGGGATACATCCTACATGTCTTTCTAGGTTTCTCCGAATCTGACAACGTGGCATGTCACTGCTCAGAAAGTAGAGTTATAGTGTGGTGCCATATATTAAGCTGAAAACAAGCGATTTGTGACTACTATTARCTGTTACTCTAGCCTCTTGCATTATTTTAAGGACAACTTCAAACCTTGAATAATGGCTGTGCTCGGTCCTCGTCTAGTAGACCAGAACTAGATCATGTTACATTGTTATCTCTGATGTTCATAAGATTCCAAGTGTAAATAAATTTGACCATGTTCAGTACTTCATTCTCTCAATTCTCTAAGTTGTGACATAGAGGGGAGATGCATTCTTAAAGGAGCKAGAGTAATATAAAAAGAGAATAGCTTTCGTGTTGGAATCATTTTAAAACATCCTGATAAAGGAAGTGTTGTGATTAGCTTTTGATTTTATCATTAGCTTGTCAGTGAAGTATTAACATTAGCTTGCTCCTTATGAAGTATGATACTCTGAAATAAGTGTGGAGTCACGCGAGGCGTGTTCTCTCGTGAAGGTTCCACTCATTTGTTAAGTCTTGTTCTTCTTGGTGGGAAATAGATTATAGGTATATCTATCTCCATCCAATACCCTTCTGTAATTAAAGGCAGAAAGAAGTAGATTGTTTAGTTAGAGCCTCTTTATTACCACTGATTACTTTACTGAACTACTTTAATTTTGTCTTTTTCGAACATTTTGCCATTGATGTGAAGTAAAGAAGGGGTATCAGGTTTGCTAACAATTGGAAAATCACCTTTAAGGAGAAAGGCAGAAGAAACATAGCTTGAAAGTTGCTTCACATTTTACTTAGTGTTTGGGATGGAACTTGTGTTTGCTTAGTGCTGCTGTACTTGATCTTACTTGCATTATTTTATTTTATTTTCATTTATTTAATATATGCTTTTCTCCATGCTTATGGATATGCTTGTTAGCTATTCCAGATTGAGTATTGCTTGACCCCACTGTGTAATGTGACAGAACTTAACCTATTGTGAAAAATTGCGAATGTATTGATGAAGTAAATTCGGAATTTTACATTAACCACCTTATGTAGTGTAGAAATTGTCATGCCTTTGTATTACAAAATGCTGGATAAGACCATGAGACAGCTTTGATATTGCTGCAGTGCTGGCCTGCGAGAGGATAGGTAAGAGAATTGCTATTCTTTTTTCTTTGCTGCTATGTTAGTTTTCTGTTTCCAGTTGTTTCATTGAAGTGAGCAAGAAAAATAAAAATTATATTGAATTGTCACCCAGATAATTTATGACTCATGTTGACTGACTGAGTGAGTTATAGTACTCCCTGCCATTTGAAAATTTTCTTGTGTTGTGGAAAATTGAAAAGAGGAAACATTGTTCCTGATAATGCAGTGATTAAATGGAATTTTGACTCTAACACTCTGGCATCCATAGTGCGAGGAATGATCTATACAACCGGTGGATCTTGCAAGGTACCAACAAGGGTTAAAAAAGAATTGTTCATTTTAAATCAAATGAGCAAAATCATAGTTTCGCTCATCCGAGTTAAAAGGAACAAAAATTTATACTTGGTTGTAACTTGCAAGGTATCAGCGGTTGTATAATATATTGTCTCTGTAGCTACCTAATGATAGGTAAGAGTATTGCATTAATGCTAGTATTTTGAGCCTGAGGCTTATTATTAAATTTTCCCTGTCCTTAGATTAGCCTACTCTTGCTGAAAGTGGCTTCTACGATAGTGTTATGCATGACAGATGAGCTAGACACTTTATTACGAACAATGTGCACAAGCTATCATTGATGTTTATGGCATTGCTGTCTGATGTGTACAAGTGCATTTTACTGTCGTATTGATCCATTATGGCTCCAATCTTCCATGATTGAAGGATTTGAGGCCTTTCCGGGTAAATGGATAGTACAAGGAAGTAAAAGTGTACTACAGATTTATGTTGATTCAGTACCAAAGGCGTTTTGTAATGGGATACTTGCTCTTTCATTTTCTTTTTCTTTCCCCTTTTTTTCTTTTCCCATCTAATATGTGGCAGTTACGGTTATTGCACTATTCTTGTTAATCATGGTGGTTTCCTGTTTTGATTAAAAAAAAAAAAGTTGTCAAGTAGAAAAATATATAGTTGTCTTCTTTCTGGCCAATGCGATATTGTTGCTTTCTTAAGCTATATCTTTATCATATCTCGATCTTCATGCCATGATTATGGCTTCTGTTTGGGTAATGATTATGATTGTCTTGTAAACAAAGTTTTTATGCAATGAATGATGATGTAAAGAGATTTGTATTTCACAAAGGATAAAAAAAAATGACAGGAGGTTATCTCTGGTTCATCTAACGTGGTATGAAAGATTAAGTTTGTTCTATCTATTGATTAAGTGTATGCATATCACTGGATTCTCTTTTAATTTATGTTCACTAGTTACCCGAAGCATCTTTCACTTGTTTCTTTTTTTTTTTTTTTTTTTAAATCTCAAGTTTTGATATGCTCAATCTGCGGCAATCGAATTCTCGATCCTTGATTCCTTGCAGCTTTGCTTGTTTACGGTGCTCTTTTTTCGGACAAGTTTAATGTTGAGATATTTTTCCTGCTCAGTGGAATGAATAATATGTCGTGATACCGGTGAGCCGTGAAGGTACTTGATATTTGCAATTGAAGTATAGATAGATAAACAATTAGGAGAATCTAATCTATTAACTTGGACATGAAGCACATTGCCCTGTTAGATGTTGGTTCACTAATGAGTAATGATTCATTTGCCTACTTTATTTTAGTTTGTTTTGTATTTTTGATTATTTTAATTTGAGGGAATCTTAGCTTGGCTCAAAACATTTTTATTGCTCATCTAAAAAGAAAAGTTGATGGCCCAGGCAATGGAATCATGTCATTGTTTAAATGTCACTCCTGCAGGGAACAGCATAATCATCTCTGCCAATACTTTTCTTGGTAATGCTAGTTTTGGATTATTGAATTCATATGATAGTTGCTTGTTGAGTATTTATACTTTGCAGCTCTAACTGATTGAACATTTGCTTTGTAGTAGGTGTTGAATCTCATCCGGCATTATGAAGGTTTTTCACCGTGATATAAGCCAGGGTAGCGATGGATCATCTGCATTGTGTGTGTGCGATCATGACCGACTGCAACTGTGCAGAGGTTTGAAACCTTAGTCTTCACTCTTCCGAATTGGATGAAATATAACAATATATGAGTACTTAATTCGGTTTTTAAAGATTGCAAAACACTTGTTTTTTAAGTCTCCAGTTTACAACTTTGGTCACTAATATGGTCACATGTCACATCCTTCACACAATTTAATACACATTAAGCAAATCTGACAAAATTACATGATAACAATTGCATTCTTCTTAATGAAGAGGGTCTACTGCATCATGAAAATTCAATACACATCAGTAACTCGGATACTTTATTTTGTACAGAAACCTCATAATTGGATATCTACTGTCTAGTGATCTTGTTCTCTGTTACTACAGCCAAGTATCGTGAATTCTGGACCAAAAGGCCAACAGAAAGTTCAAATTTTATTATCTTATTTCCCATGACTATCATAGCTGAAATATACAGATTCTGCTACACAACCTGAAGGTTAAAATCACTGGATAACAACTTCTAGCAAGCTCACTGCTACAAAAGGTGTATGCTACAGAAAAAAATCGCATAGCGCATGCTGTCACTTACCATGAGATGAATCGATTCTGAAGTTCTCATCGAATCTCCTGTAACCCATGTCCTATCAGCTGTGCTACCACGTCGTTTAGAGAAGCAGGAAAGGATAGAGAACGGGATTCGAACAATGGTGTAAATTACCAAACCCATTCCATGTATGTCTGCCCCATCAACCCCGTCAGCATACATAGGCATCCATCATTCCCTCATCGGCAACCTTAGAGCTCTTCCTTTTGGCGAGAATGTGCTCTCTGAACGCAGTGAGCGTACGAGACATGCTGCAACACAATGGTGTCTATGACCGAAAACCCGAGTCCTTAATCAAGAACAAGACGGTGATGCTCTAGTTTTTAGCTATAGAGATGGTGAAAGAAATGTGGATGGATACAAAGGCAGAGGAAATGCTGTTGTTTCCTTTAAAAATCATGAAATGTATTGTCCTCCTGCTTTTGGCTGATATAGGTGAGTAGTGGTGGGATTTTAGCCTAGTTGTTATAAGTGCTTGTGACTATAATATGAAAGATGGTACGATGCTCTATCTATCATACGTTTGGTTCCACTTATAAATAATGCTTGTATGTTGTGGACCCTACTCAGAAAAATAAAGATAAAATAATAACAAATCTTGTATACTTGTGTTGGTGGAATTGTGTAATGATCTTGATGCGGCAACTTACCTAATTTTTGAAGGTGCCTTTGGAATTTTTAGGTTTTATGGTGTAAAAACAAGGGGGCTTATATTCTTCGAGATCAAACGATTACGTGTTTATTATTACGATCACAAAAAATTAATGAAGATTTGGTTTCTAGATATGATATGCATAATTTGTTTGTGTCAAGAAAGTCACAACACTCACAGGATAGGAATGGAATCAATCACAAGATTTCATGGAATGGAAGGAAAGCTTTAACCAATTGAACTATCCCTCAAACCCACTCTCGAAATATTTCTTACTTCTAGTTCTTCTTAAAGGATAAATTTTGTAACGAAAATGTCATGTGAATTTCAAAACCGGTTAAGACCATATTTAAAAAAATCCTTGGAAAAATAACTCAAGGCATGCTTCTATACTTGACGACATACTTAAACATTCTCTCATAAGCATAATTAATAATTAAGTAATCATGAAATACAATTAAAAGTATGTTATCCTCTTGCACGATATTGTTATTCTTAACACACTAGCAAGAAAATACTACATAATAAACTCATATAAGTACATTAGAACATCACTATTCACTACCACCACTTATAACGGTTCTAAGCTTATTATTATGTCCAACATCGATTCTATGATTCTAGACGTGATTCTACTTAATAAAAATAATAAAATATTAAGCATGTTCTTAGTCGTACTTATTATACTTTGTAATAAATAAGTATTTAGAACACCGAACTAGTGAAATTTATTTCTTCTAACATTGTTCATCCAACTCCAAGTAATTTCAACTTAATAATTGCAATGTATTTGTTATTTATACAAGTATATTTTTTCGATTGTGACTCATGTATTTTGTATTAAAATTCATACATAACAATTCAAAAATAAATATACAATGATAATCATACATACATCACTTCATCGAATATCCACTTTCATCTTTATACAGTGTTGTACGTCGAAATACTTCCTTTGTACATCGAACTATCTTCTTTGCACATCAAACTTTCTTCTTTTCTACATCCATTTGTTGCTATTTACCATCAAATTTGTTTTATATGATCATCAACTTCCTCTCACTGTACTCAAGTTTTGTATTGTTCATCCACAAACTTTGTTATGTACATTCATGGTATATTCATAAGTAAATATGAAACATCGAATTTGAAGGTAGATTTACAATATTTGAACAAACTAATATAAACAAGACAAAATCAACCTATCAGACGAGACTTCAATAATTTCTGCTAAGTAGAGAAGCTACTAACATAACGCCTCTTCATCGCCTTTTGTTCCCATAATTGCTACAATCACTCGCCACCATTCACTTCCAATTGCCCACAATCCTCAAATCCTACTTGTAAAATTAAGGTTTGAAAGAAAAAAGTTTACATTCTTGATATAGAAGTTGGGTCTTGAATTCTTGATGACATCGATGATTAATGGTTTGAGAGAAGGAAGACATGTCTAGTATCAAAGGATGGAAGAACGAAGCCAACTCACAAGAATAGTTATTGATTTTTTTTACTATTTCAATTATATTAATTTAAAAGGAATATACTTAGTATTAAAAGAAAGAAAGAAATATTCCTAAGTAGACACACTAACTGTGAGATATATTGCCAATCTCATTAACATAGTACTTACTCACCCGTGTTCCATGTTCATCATGCCATATACTATCCATAGTTATCATACGCTTCTTAATGCATGTTTTGTATCGTTTATATTTTTATTTATATATTTGTAAAAATTATACGATTGAATATTAATAATCTATTTATAATATGAATCAACAATATTTCACATCAGTAAATTCGTTCTATATACATCAATAGTTTTACACGATTCTTTTTACTTGTGAATATATAGAAAAAAAAAATTTGGAATATGGACATTAAAAAACGAAGGAGCATTAATTAAAATAATTTATTCCAACAACACATTTCCAAACTTCATTTCATAAAATTTTTCGTTATTGAAAATTGAAGCTTTCATAGGAAGTAGTATATTACTAACTAATGCTGAAAAAATACTTTTTAAAATGCTAATAATAATAATAAATATAATAATTATTATTATTATAATAAATAAAATAATATATAATAATAATAATAATAAAAAAAAAAAAAAATAATAATCCTTTTAATTGATTAGCATTATAAATATTATAACCATAATGAATCTAAAGCTTCCATACCATATGATATATATGATATTTGTTTTTTTGTATTTAATGTTGCACCCATTTAATATAATGAACATTTCTCACTGAATTCGAACATATTTACCAATCAACATAGAATACGTACGGAGTTTATATTTTCATTGGAAAAACTATGATATTCTATCTATTAATAACGAAAAGTTCTCAATTTTACGGTGATCATTTCAATTTCAACAAAAAGTATAGAAATTAATCTACTTTTCTCATATTATTATTTTCTAAACGAAAGAAAACTAGTTAGTGAAATCACTGCCTAAAACTAACACTACAAAAGGATGTTTATGGTATATGGGATGTACAATACAATTTCTCATTGTTATACTACTTCGTAATTAAATTTTCCCATTGTTATTATCAAGAAAGTAGAAACTTATGAAACATCTAATAACACATACATAAGCAATCCTCACCCCTTCGCTCTCAAATTTCCCCTCCCATCCCACCCTATTAATAATTATTATTTATTTTATTATCATTATTTATATTTATTATTACATAAAAATTATAAAATTTAATTTAAAGTAAATATTACTATGGATAAAACTTTAAATCTTTATTAATTGATATCATATATAATTTATTTAAATTAAACATTATTATCAAATAATCACATTTAAAAAATATATGCTTTGATTTTATTTACAGTATTTCGTATTTTATTTAAAAGTCGAGCATTGCTCGATATTATCTAGTTATTTTTCCATAGCATAAAGATTTTAAAAATATTTTCGTATCAATTAAACGCAACAAACCAAATTCACATTGAGGTTGAAATTTAACAACCTCAAAATGCGTGAAATTTGATTTGTTGTTTTAATTTAATACGGAGAAGTATTTAATTATTACTTAAATCAAACCCTATTCATAATTTCGTGTGACCTTTCTAAGATAGGTCGCGGGTTCGATTCCCGTTCCTCTATTTCTTCTTCTTCTTCGAATTAACGAATTTTCAGTTTCTTCTTTCTTCATTACTTCGTTTTCTCTCACTTTTGTCAGTAGCTTTAGAACTTCACAATCGATCACCAGACAATTGCAGCAAAGCAAAAATTGAATCCTCTTCGATTTTCAACATTCAAAGGTAACAATTTCTCAATCTTTGTTTTTTTTTTTTTTGTTTTCAAATTAGTACTGTATTATGTATGTTTCACAATTTATTATGATTAATTGCAATAGCAATTGGCTGACAATTTCTTGAATTTCGAACAGTATATGATTGTAAGTTTAATTGTTAGCTGCAATAGTTTTAGGTTCTAATTTTATGGCATTACTTAGTTATTGGATGTAATTTGCGAATTTGAGTYAGGTTTTGCAATCGATTATGTGTAATCGATTTAGTTTACTACTTTGTAATTCATTCATGTATGTTCAAACAGTGTTTGTTTATGAGTAGWGCGGAATTTCTTGGAAATTGATTATCAATAATATAAAGATATGATTTTGTTGTGCGATTTCAGGTTTTCCTTCATAGGATTGTGATTGATGGTGTTAGTTTATGAGTAATGAGAAAGTAAATTAATTGTTAGTATGGATGCTTTACGAACTGGTGCCGGGAATGGCGATGATCACGGGGGGATTCCCGATGATTTGCGTTGTAAAAGGTCGGATGGAAAGCAGTGGAGATGTACAGCCATGTCTATGCCTGATAAAACCGTGTGTGAGAAGCACTATATTCAGGCAAAGAAGAGGGCTGCTAATTCTGCTTTACGAGCCAGTATAAAGAAAGCCAAGCGAAATTCTTCGGGGGGAAGTCCGGTTTATTTGGAGAGTAAGAGTGATGACAGGGATATGTCTTTTATGGATGTAGAAGCTCAGGATTTTCCTGTTTCAAGTTCGGCYAAGAAACCTATGGATCGGGTGGTGAAGAATCAGGTGTTCAATTCTTCTGAATCGCCACCTATGAAAAGTTTGTCTATTCGGGATCCAATGAACATGGAGGATGATATGCAGACAGATGTGGAACTTTATGATGACAGTCGAAGGTCTTACAGGGCATCACCTCCTTATGCCTTAGACTCCCCAAGGAACCATGCACAAAGAGCATAGATGATGGTGCTTTGGTCACGTGAGGTAGATAACAGTTTACTCATCTACTTTTATATTAATAATCATGTAGATACTAGAAACAAATAAGTATTTAAACTGGTTGCTCAAATTTGCCTTTGTCACCTTTTTCCGTTTTGATATTTAATATATAATCATTGCAGCTTGCCATTTTCTTGTGAAGATAACCAAGATTTACCTTCTAAGGAAAAGAAGATAAGTGAATGTTGTGTAGAATGATGCTTACTCCAGGCCTCATAATAATTTAACATTCACTTCACAACACACACACCACACACACACACACACACACACACACAGAGGGAATGGAGGGGGAGGGGAAGTTTGCTCTTTGAATTTGGACTGAACTAGTATATGTTTCTTGATCTTGATCTTTTCTAAGACAACTGACATGACACAACTTTCCTTGATTTTCCTTGAGTTTGTATTTTGGAACACCCACTTTACGCCCTTGATGTTTAGTCCATTTATTCATCATTTTTTTACTAATTAGTTTTATTTGCATGTTAGGTTCAATCTGACGTATAACACTGATTCTTCACGACTCTGGCGATTAACTTGCCATCAGTGCCCAAGTAGTAAGAGAGACTCAGTTAAATGGTGCTTAAATGTATAGAAGAGAGATATTTCTGTAAAAAGTGATCGATACATGGTGAGATTGCATGTATTATTCTCTAATCATTTGTAATTCTTGTGCTTCTGGTTTTGACTAATCTTTCTTGTGCTAGGTATGCCAACATAAAGCGGAAGAGATCCAAAGGGTTGCCCTGATGTCGTGCATTTGTAACTGTTAAAGGTTGTGCTCCAGGGTGATAATATTGATGAAGGTAAACTGTTCAGTACATTTGTTCTATTCTCTGGTAAAATAATCAATTACCTGCAAGGATGAATTATATTACAATTTTCATTCATCTAATGGTAAAGACTACTATTTTTCATTGCAGGCAAAATATAAGGAAGAGATACCTGTGTTGGGACAAGTTGCAGTACCTTTATTGCTTGTTATCTTCAGTCCTTCCTTGGTTAAGCAGATCCACCAGCAACAGTGTGCTGAAGTGGAATAGAGAAGAAACTTCGTGTAGGAAGCTTGGATGTTTCTCATCTTCTGTTCTTTGGTATGTTATGCTTCGTCAAGAGGTGTTGTGTTTATGTATGCTTTTTTTCAGGAGTTGATGTAGATCTTGAGAGGACGAAATTGAATGCAGCATGAGCAGATGTGCTGCGTACTCATGACGTCTATCGTCTTGGTTCTAAAAATCTAGAATTGAAGATCTAATAATTTTTTAGTGCATTATTATTTCCATTGATGGTCTAAATGACACTTGAAATGGTTTTCTCTCTCAATGATTGTTGCGAGTTCCAATTGTCGATTATCACCGGCACTGCTCAGATTGTTCATATGATCTTTGTCTCCAATTGCTGTAAGGATCTTCGTGATGCACTCTGGATAGCAAAGATGATGTGGCAAGAGAACATATATCTGGAAGAAAAGTCTGTAGGGATTCTGAAAGAGCAAGAAGCTTCACCTGACCATAGGTTATTGATAAATGTGAGTTTCAGGCTGATGAGAGCAAGTAGATGAAAATGGCAGTGTACCTTGCCTTCCTTAGGGAAACTTGGTGGTTGTGGGTCGCTCTTTATTTGATCTTCGTCGAATTTTAAGATGAACTGGGTTACTAAATTAGTTTAAAATCTAGAAGAAATGTCACTGGTTGCAAGGTTTAAGACGTTTAGCATAATTACAGCGCCAAGATCGCTTAAGCTCAAGGTTTCAGGAATGTGCATCACGTCAAGGATGCGATGTAATACTTGTATTGCCATCAGCTCAGACATTTAAACATGATGGGATTGCCTTACTTCAGAATCACTGGGCACAAGGGTGAACCTGTCCTTGTCAAAGCAGGTTTGTGATGTGTTCATCAAGCACAAGTTGGGACCCTATGGTTATATGGAAAGGAATTTGTGAATTACTGATGAGAAATGCATGATGCTGGGAGAGTGGTGAAGGCTGTTTGATTGTCTGGAGGGTCTTGAGGCTATGACTTTTTTTAATTCGTGACTGGCTTTACTTAAAAATTGATTTTGGTTAAACCAAATACCTTTTGGCACAATTTAATCAGTATTAATCAGCATGTTATAGTCCTTAATCAATCTGTAGTTTGAGTCCAAGTAAAAATACTGGGTCTCAAATGATGTGAGGAGAGAGAGGGAAAGGGAGAGAGAGAGGGAGAGAGACTAGATATTCTGACTGGCTTTTACTTAAAAATTGATTTGGTTAAACCAAATACCTTTTGCACATTTAATCAGTATTATCAGCATGTTTAGTCCTTAAATCTGTAGTTGAGTCCAAGTAAAACTACTGGTCTCAAATGATGTGGAGGAGAGAGAGGGGAAAGAGAAAGAGAGAAAGGGAGAGAGATAGATAGGGTTTTTCTAATACTTCCAACATGTAAACCTAGCCTTTTGTTGCTTGTCCTACATACTACATTGGTATGTTTGAAGTTTCAATGTCTATGGTCTATTTGATGTAAACATCATGAACAAGTAGTAAATTAAGTGACAACATTGGTTGTGGTTTAACCTTTGGAAGATTTATTTCCACATTAACCTAACTTCATAAAATACTCCCTCCGTTCTTTATTAGTTGTTCCGCTTTCCCTTTTGGGATGTTTTTAATTAGATGTTCCAAACCTATTTTAAAATAACTTTTACCTATCTTATTTACTCTAACATTAATGAATTACTCTTTCCTAATTCAAGATTCATTACTCCAACCCAATTTATATCATTAAATGAAACTCATTATTCCATCACATTAAAATCTCAACCACAATTCACTAAAAAATTAACCTAATTATATTTTCCCAAAATTTTGCATGCACATATTTTTTCTTTTTATCTAACTTACTAAATCCTTAAATATCGTGCCAGAAGGGTATGGAACAACAAAATAAAAACGAGGGGAGTATTAAAATTAAGAAGCGAAACTCTAAAACTCTAGAGTTGAATGAACCAAAGTTCGATGGGATACATTAGCGTGTCATGTTTGTGCTTGAATTTAGGTGATTTTGTTTACCTAAGATATCAAATTGAATAATAAATGTAACTGTTGGGTTAGGTTTGTGTCATTAGTGTTTGTGTTTCCCCAATGTTTTTGTGTTGAGAGATATTATATTGTGTGATTGTGTCAAGGATTGCAAGCTCTAGTGCTATGACTATTTAGCACTATTTCAGTTTCTATTTTTAGTATTTCAATTCGGAACAATCGGATATGTATTCAAAATTCATATCATGTTCTACACACTTGTTTGGAATCAAATTATTGTATTCTTTTATCATTCTTATGTATGTTGTTGGCAAACTTGGAAATTGATTCCTAATTATGTATGAAAAGATTGAGATCCGGGAGATTTTGAACAAATCAAGCACCATGCATTTTTGCATACTTGCTAGCACACAGAGATTCGACAAGTACCTATTATCATCTAAAATGGGAAGTATTAGTAACAATTGCATGGTGATGTTCTTTTCTATTTTTTTTACTTCTTATCTGTGGGCAACTCACTATATGCTAAGTTTCTTTGTCATTTAATAGTTCATATGTTAAATGTACATTATTTAATATAACTATTCCTAAATGTAAAAAAAAAAAAAAAAACAAAGCTTTTTGTTGGAAAGAGCATGGCGAAGTATTGAGTTTTGAAATCTTATGGCATTAATGTCTTTAATCAACTGAAACTTTTTATGACATAAGACTTAGAAAATATCAACTTGTTTATATTAGAGGAGTGTATTCACAACAAAGGTTAGAGTTATTTTGATTGCCTAATAATATATAGAAAAAGAATTGAAATGTCATCGTGCTTGCATGACGTTGACTTCCACTTGTATAAATAAACTTTAAAGAATATAAAATTGATTCCCTGCAAGGCTCCATGCACATTCTAAATTGTAAACGGGTGGGAGAATTTTATACCACAAACCTACTTATTTATTCAGACAAACAATTTGTCTAAACCATTGTTAATCATAACACTAGCATAAAGATAAAAAGCAGTTGGGTTTGAAAATAAAATGGACCAGAGATTGTTTATCCATATCTAAAGATCTAATATGGATCAAGATGCAGTATAAGAAGCTTATTTATCCACATTTTGGATATCAAATACATTTTATTCCCCCTATTTGGCATCATTGGAAAATTCATTGTACAATATGTGAAATTTAAAGGCAAATCATTAGAAAGCCACCTAACATAGAAAAAACCAGTCAAGGAAGCAGTGGCCAAAGCATCTCTCTAATGATGGTGGTGGCTTGGTGCTACACCTTGAAGCCTACTTTCAATCCACAAACATTGAAATTCAAAGCTTTAATAGCGAACATAACACCAAGTATGTATAGTCTAAAAGAAAGGATGTTGTCATGCAAGGGCCTCTACACACCGGAAATCTTTGCTTCATCACTTCTTCTTTTTCATCTTCTCGGAGTCTGAGACATTTTAATGGCCAGATTTAGGGAGTTGAGCAGTTAAGAAGATGAACAATAAAGAAGATAAGACAGGAAATAACGGCACAAGATTGCAATACAAGAGTGAATTCTCACTTTTGCTGAATGATGCATTGCAAAGATGGGGGAATGTTGTATTGCATAGTTGTGTACTTCACAACTGTTACAGTAGCTGGACACTCCACTAAATTACATACAAGAGTGAATTCTCACTTTTTTCTAAATTGCCACTCAATCATCTCATCAGTATTTAACTATTTATAGGCCAAGCCACTCTTATTCCCTTCCATTTGATTTATCCAACTCAGCATGTGATGAAGTATTTCCCATCACATCCCTCTTTGTTGTGCCTTGAGTATGTCAACTAAAATGGATGTTTGAGCTTTGGTGGGTGCCTTGAAGAATATTTGGTAGCACTAGCAGTAGCGGAAAAACCAGTGGTAAAAGTCTGAACTCTGAACTGTCTTTTTTACCTGAACCAACTGCCCCTTGCCGCAGTCAAACACTTTGCCTTGGGTGCGAGTGTGAAGCAATTGCTGCAGCATTTTGCTAATGTGAGTTAAAGAATGTTTCAAACTCGCTGTATTCTGGAATCTTACTCTTCAATCAAGTCCTAGTCTCCTAGATCCTTGACAAATTGATGGAAAGGAAGGAAACGGAAAGGGAAAGGAAAAGAAGGGGGACACTTTCCCTTCTTTGGACAAAGGGTTAGGGGAAGAAAATGGAAGGAGAGGTCTCCCTCTTATTTTATTTTTTTTCAAAAAACACTATRTCCCCTGATTTGGAGAGATTTGAAAGGGAAATAGAGTTACTTTTCCCCCTTCCCTTTCTCCTTCCTATTTCTCTTCTCTCCCTACCCTTCCCTTCTTCCTTGCTCATCGAACAAAGTGTAAGTTTGTGTGGAGTACTGCACTGGCTTTCTTCTCTTCAATAGAGAATATACCTTTTCCTGTTTGTAGCTGGCTTTTTTCAAGCTGATGAAGGGCTTTCTCAGAGTGGTGTCTTATCTTTCACATTCTTTTTATAAGAWAMTTTTTGAACAGTTCCTATTGATTTGATTTCTTTTCTTGTAGAGACMTTGGGATGTTATAGGACAATGTTACTGGTAAGCTCAAGTGCATATTTATTTTGTGACGGGAAGGGCTGAACTTCTTCCTATTCGTTGCAGTAATTGCAGGGTGGGAATGAAGGAAGTTACTTCTTATTTTGTATGGTGTGCAGGTTTAATATTTTTTTAGAGATATGGGGCAATCTGAATATTTTAGGGTCCTTTGTATGGCTATTGTGGGGGTTTTGTAGTTGGAAAGGAGTATAGATTTTTGCAGTGATCTTCACTTTGCTACAGGGTTGTCT
>SNQN01004509.1:3061-16130 GCA_008642245.1 Bassia scoparia | reverse complement strand
TAGGGAGCCACCTTAGTGTATGTTTCTCAGTTGCATCTTCTGGTGCTCGCAGGTTGGAAAGATTTCACTGTATGCTGCTAGTTCTGCTATAAAGGCGGTGCGGAAGCTGGTTGTTGATCAAAGGTATGTGGTCTAATGTGCCCGTTAATCTTTCARTTGGGACTTCTGAAAGAGTTTTATTTTTGTTTTTGTAAACTTTTAGATCACTCTATAGGCATCTACGGGATATGCTATATAATAAGACTAGTGATTACCTCATTTATTCTGCAACCTTTTTTTTCATACCAAATGGCAGAACTTGTCGAACATTTGAACATTGTACCTTTGTTTTGTTACTTGCTACATTTCCCTAAAATGGAAATATCACACTACTTGCAATTGCTACCTTATCTATTTAATAAAKTATTCCGAACTTTATCTTTGGGAAAATACATCTCCCTCCACTCTCGTGATTCCTTTACGTTTCTATTACATTACCCTTGAGGTGAACCCTTATGTCTCTCTCTAAACTCTTATAATTTTCATCCACTTTCTCTATTTTCCAACTTCCAGCTAATAAAGAACGTAGGAATTATATAAATAGCTGTGACTTGTGGTAAAGTGGCAAAGTGCTTTGTAGGATTTGAACCTACAACATTGCAGATGGGCAATATTCTTACCCTCCGATGAATGACATGCAACTTAGTAATGTGYGTCAAAATTAATATTCAATCAGGCCCCATAGGCTGGGTAAAAGTGGACATATTAAGTCATTTAATGGCATAAGGTTAGGGTTTCAGAACTAAGATAGTATTTATTTTTTTAATTGTTGTATAAGGTAGTTCATAGTTGCTAGAATTGGGATTTAAATTGCAGAATCTCTCGTGCTAGAATTGATTTGTAAGAATATCTAAAACACTCCGTATTACAAATTTGATTAATGCTGACAAAGCTATTAATAGCTATATATTGTCAACCATTGCCCTTTTAGTGCATAGACAACTATTTATTTGAATCATTAGGTTTTTAACTTATAATAATATAAACACATTCAATTGAATTTGAGTATGATATCTTGATTATGAAAGCCCCTTGTGATTTAAAGTCAAATTCAGATTTGATAGCCTTGAGGTATTTATTTGAATAGGCTGACATTTAAAAGGGAATAGAAACTCAAAATTTTCATTATTTACAACATGTGCTACATAGTTTTTTATTTATATTTTTACTTTTGGTCTGTAATTTTTAACATCAATGATATGTTATTTTGCTTCAGGCTTGGGGCAGAACTTTTGTTTGAGGATCGCAATCTAACTGCAATGGTCTCWGAGAATCTGGCTAAAATGACAAAACAAAGACATGCTGTGTGTGCATAAAATTTATGTCTTTGGGTAATCTGCACTTCTTTCTTTCCTAGAATTCATCTTCTATTTTCTTTTCTGGATCTGTATGCTCTGGCTGTTTTTCAGTTGGTTGGAGAATGAGTCTGATTCCAAATTTTATCCATACAAAAAAAAAAAAAAAAAAAAAAGCCTTTTGCAGTCCTTGCATAATGCTACCTGTTATTTGTAATATAGTTTGTTGTATAGTTCTGTTGCTTCCAAATATAAACAAATGAATAAAATTTGCACACTACATTATTGTCATTATATGAACATTATGAAGATATTGTATGTCAATCAAGGTTTTGATAGTCATGAGTCATGAGACCTGCAATGCCTGTCATATATTGCTTCTGTAGTACTAATTTCTTAAACAGAAGCGTTTTAAAGATATTATCACACTGTTCATATATTATGCTTGACTAAATTGTGGATCAAGATTCAAGATTTATGTCTTCTGTATCATTAATGGTTTTGTAAGCAAAAGTGGGTCAGAGACATTAAAATACAGTTCAGTTTTTCCTGCTGGACTTCAAATTGTTATTGAGCCCAAGGGTATGCGTGGAACAGGGGATATCAATTATGGGTGAAATAAGTGTTTAACAGAGGTTAAGTATGGTAGCAATAGGAGGTGGTAGTGACTGTTAATCCACCGGTCCATAGTACATAAATTGGATACCCTCAATAAGTAGACTTTTTGTTGAGATAGTTAGACTTGATGATTTCTGTTGTTCCTACATCTTCTAATCGATTATTTAATAATTGTGCTTTAATAGTGGCCATAAGACAGCATATCATCACCTTCRTGTTCCAGTGTTCTCTTGAATAAAAACTGGCTCATTAATCTTCATCTTATAGGAAGGAGGTAATTATTATTTTTCTTCCTCTTTAGGCACACGAGGCTCCTACCTTTCGAATTACTCACCCCAAAAAGATAAATAAATAAATAAATAAATGATCTTCCAAAGGGACCAAGTCTTTCATTTTCAGGATCTATCTCTTCTTTTCCCTAGGTTGTCTTCTTCCTCATGATCTGGTTCATCCTTTTCCACTTTCTCATTTTTTGGCTCCTCTTTTTCTCATCTTATGACTTATGAGGGATCTTCAACCCAAGGTTTGGGGATAACAGATTGAGTTGCAACTGGTTTGGGTAAGAAAGTATGTTGTAACCTCAACACTGGCCGCCTGTCCCTATGGAACTCCTAGTTACAAGTCATTTTCCAGCGTACTGAGTAGTTAGATGAACCTGAGAGGGATAATATGTCCTTTCTTCATCCCTGTGTATGATTCCTCTCGTTGGACAGTAGTGTKAGAGGAAATGTACTACATATTTGTTTATTAGGAGTTTGTTTTTAGCCAATATTAACAACCTTAAGGTTGTAAATAAGAATTAAATATTTTTCCCAATATACTTCCTCCGTTTCGAATTACTCGTTGCACTTTCTATGTAAGAAAGTTTCAAATTACTTGTTACACTTCCTTTTTGGGTAAAATACTCTCTCTATCTCTCTCCTCTCACATGGGCCACCTTTTTTCATTCTCTCTCTCTTTCTTCCTCAAAAATTTGCCTAGGAGTCCGTGATATTGGAAGTGTAGCAACTATTGTGAAACGGATGAAGTAGTATAAAGTTGGGAATTTAGGACAAAATCACATGTCAATCGCCAATCGGTGTTAGACATGCTTATTAAATGCCAATGTTTTCTTTATTTACCTCTTATGTAGTATATGTACAGACCTAAGGGTTGTATATATGATATATCATCCTCCTCTTTTTTAAGTTGCACCCTCTTTTTAAGCAGTTTTTTTTTTTACATATTCTACTTGTAACTACTTTTGAATAATTGAATGGAGAAAACCATAGTCGTGTACTCGTGTGGGGTTATGTTTCCTCAATAATCGAATAGATCAAGCCAGCTAAGGCCTCATTTCTTTTTACTCCCTCCGTTACGTATTACTTGAAACATTTGCTATAAATGGGTGTTACATATTACTTGAAACAATTATCTCTTTTTCCATTTTTAGTAAGTTTTTTCCTACTTTATTCACTTTTCCACTACTTTTCTCTCTCTTACTTTTTCCAAATCTTACACTAACTCATTACTTTATTCATTTTCTCTCTCTTACTTTTTCCTAATCTTATACCCACTCATTACTTTATTCCTTTTCTCTCTCTTACTTTATTCTAATCCTATATCCTTATCTACAATTAAGAAATTTTGCCTAGAAAACCTCCATAGTTCAAATGTTTCAAGTAATACGTAACGGAGGGAGTATAAAGATAAAAATCAATTTTTTCAATATGATAACAATTTTTTTCGTTTCTTTTCATAACCTTAACAAGATCCAATGTAGTTGTATATTGGGACAATACATCATTAACTCCTCCATTGAAAATTAAGCTAACTAGCCAAAAGATTTTCAAGTCTGGTTCTCTCTCTCTCTCTCTCTCTCTCTCTCTCTCTCTCATATAGGTACATTTTCTGTCTCCTGGGGTGGTCTGCTTAATTAATTGGCTAGACCATATAAACTTGTTTCTTAATCCTCTGTTTTTTGTATCTTGCATTTCTTGCAACATGCTTCGTATACATTCACATGCGTTCATGCATGTGTAACTAAGTGAGACTAAAAGAAGCAGCTATGTTGTAAAAATCTTSTTTCACTTCTTGCCATGCTGATTCTGGTGCTTGGGCATTTATTGTGTATAGCCTCCCATTCTGGGCACAACATACAGTCACGTTATGGCGCTGAAATGAAGGACTTTCTACCCTGAATTCCAGCTCATAATAACTAACATTTTTCACCGAATCCCTTCTTAAATTTGATTTTAGCAGTGTGGCCTTCACATCTGGGCGGCGAGTGGGGGCTGTTATAGTTTTGATGACAGCTTCGCCAACCTCTTTTGGTRCTCCAAATGCTTCAATCCTGTGAACAAAATACGATTAAAAAACTAAAGAATTTTTTTTATTTACAGTTAGTGTTCACTGGCTTTGAGATTATATATTACATATTTGAGGTTAAACTAYAAAAAATTGTTGTACTACTTGCAGCCTAATGTTGTAACTAGATTGAGAGATATATCAGTAGTAGCTTTTGAAGTAGACATATGAATGTGCAGTGAAAAGTTTAGCAATTGGTGCAAGGGGATTACTATTCGAAGACTGTTTTTACTGGAATCGAAGTTCACATTTCGTGTGAACTTCCCGTATTACCCTTGCCCCCATTATATACCCACCACCACCAAGCCACCTTGCAACCACCGTCTTGACCTCATGCAACCACCCAGACCACCTTGCAACCACCGTCTTGACCAAGTAACCACCCAAGCCACCTTGCAACTACTCTCGAATTTTTTTTATTTTAAAAAGCCACCCAACGCCTTGGTTAGGCGAGAGCCACCAAGGGTTGGATGCCTAGGCCAGGCGCCAGCCCTTGGTGGCTCTCGCCTAGCCAAGTCGATGTGTTATTTGAAGTCCAACAAAAAAAAAAAAAAAAAACCACCCAATAAAAGCTCTGTTACAATCACCATAAAAGGCTCTTTGCAGGCTCCAATAAACTGGTAAAGTAAAAAAAAAAAAAAAAATTATGGCACCTCGGCTAGGCGCTTGGCAGGCGTGGCAGCCATGGCTGGTGCACCTAGCCAAGGTGCCATAAGTTTTTTTTTTTTGGTCGTTCTAAACCAAAAAAAAACAAAGTTTTTAGTTGGTGTTGGGTGGTGGTTGCCGGTTGGTGCTGGTGTTGGATGAGGTGTGAAGGGTTGTGTTGGGTGGTTAGGGAGGGGGAGAATCAAAGGGCATATTGGAAAGTTTGCTCAAAACGTGGACTTTGATTCTAGTAATAGTGAACTTCGTTTAGCAATCCAGTTAGTGCAACTGCCATTATTTGGATGATATTTTAATCCTATCCCGAGTGTTATTTCTGAATTGATTTGTACTCACAAACTTTTGACAAAGAATCAGGTTTTAGGTAGACGGCAATTGGATTCAATTTCATGGAATTCTGTTTGGGACATTTTACAAATGGAAAAATGGAAACTAACAATCCCACCTTTTGGTGGTCTGRTCTCAATAATRCGACCTCAAAGTAATTACAAAATAATCTCAACTTTAAGGGTGGTCTTCCCAAAATAATCTGAACTCTTATTTTTGCTGCTTTTGTTGATCCATTTTTGACTTGTTCTATGTAAGAAAATGAGAGTTCAGATTATTTTGAGAAGACCTTCCTAAAAGTTGGGATTATTCTGTAATTACTTTGAGGTTGGATTATTGAGAGCAGACCACCAGAAGGTGGGATTATTGGTTTCCATTTTTCCTTTTACAAATTTTGGGTCATGTTTTTTTCTAAAGAATCCTTAGTGGTTATGATCCAATTTGAGAATTTATTTTAGACCTTATGAGTTAATAATTGGAATTGAAATGCTAGAAAACAAGGACCACTTACCATGAACCAACACACACCCAAAACAAACAATACTTTTTCTTCTATTTTTTTTTCCCCCAAACATTGAATCTGTGGTGTAACACTAACAGAATTTGAAGGTGCTTTTAAGTGTTATCTATACATATGAAGGTCTTTTCCCCTTAATTATAGCAAGTGGCTTGTGCTAACGGATTACACTTTAGTTCAGAATTATCTGGTTTTAGCCGTATTCCATATCCTTCATGCTTAATGCTTAAGTACCCTTGTAGTGTAGACTTTAGTATTGAAGCTACTTGACATTAGGGCGCACTGAATTTCATTACCTGAAATCTGTAGAGACTGGGGAAACAATCACGCTGACATTAAGCTCCCCAGTCGAGCCAGGGGGGCCGAAAGCAATGACTGGTTCATTCACATTTCTTTTGCGCCGTTTACCAGAATCAAGAGGAAGGGGATCGAGTGACCGCTCCTGTTCTGCCCGTTCTGCTGCTCGATAGAATATCGTCTGGTCTGCAACCCATGTAGCTGGATATATGAACTCTGTTTTTGTCCAGGAAAACACATGTGTTTTTTTATATCAGCACCTGCTATATATGCTCTTTTTGTAGCTGTAAACAATATTCTAATCTAAATGCATAAGCTTTAAATGGACATACTAACCAAATCCTTCTTCAGGTTCGATGAAACGATTATAACCTCCTATTGGATAAAGAACATCTAGCTTGAGGTTTCTTCCWGTATCAGGTGAAAATCCYAGGAGGAAGCTAGTAATTCCGGCAAAATTAGCACCAACTGCTACCAAAGAGGCTGAGCCGATCCCTAGTAAAAGTCGACGTTGGAATGTTGACGCAAGCGCTGTGAATTGCTCAGCTGGTGATCTGCCATACTGGGCTCTAGTCCCTTTCCTTTCACCTGTTAATTGTGTAAGATAGATTCTATGAAGCTTGGATGGTGATGTAAGGTAGTTGCACGAATGTTGCAATGCCATTTTTTTTAAAAAAAAAAAAAAAATTGTTGTATACTCTATTTACGAGCGATTTGTGTCATTAATACTCGGGGTCGATTTAGGTTGTGCTGTATAACATTACTGATCGAGGAATATAATGTTGATAGATAGTGAATGTATGAATTGTTGCTGTTCTTGAAGCATGAGCAAGTTAGTTATACGTAGGTGTGCAAAATGGAGACCACAAAGCTATCTTGCCTTGCATGAGATAATGTTGTCAAGTTTTAGTGGTTCTCCTTTGCTGTGTTTCTATGCCTTGAAATGAACGCCCTACTCATAAAATAAAGTATAAATTTTAAATTATCTTTGTGTGCATTTTTTCCGAATATTAGTAGGGTATTGTTATTCATCACCCTATATTACTTAAAATCGTCCCAAATTTAACACTAGTTTTCCTACATTACCCTTAAAACAACCACCACATTCTACAACCCAACCAACCGCACTACCACCCATGTCAGCCCCATTGCAACCCAGCCCACTGCAACGGCACTACCACCCATTTTAGCCCCACTGCAACCCCCACAATGCAACCTCAACCACAGCCCATCACCGCCACTAATTATTATCATTTTTTTAAAAAAAAAAAAAAAAGCGCAGCGGCTGAGTTAGAGACGTAGGTGCCATGGCACCCACGTCTAGGTTAAACGGTCTAACTTAGACGCGTCACCCCAAAATTTGCCCAATTCGAAGGCTTGTACGAAGGAGCAACTAACCCAATCCGAAGGCTTGTACGAAGGAGAAAGGTGGTGTGAATGCTGGTTGCAAAAGAGAGTTGCGAAGCTATTGGTTTAATTTGTGAATGTGTGACACTACTGCTCGCGGAGGTGAGTTACAGAGGTTGAATATGGCTGGGTCGTGAGTTTGTGGGCGACTACGAAAAAGGGGTTGGGGACTTGAGATCGTAAGTGGGTGAGAATTGTTTGTTGAGTCATGAGTAGTGGGTGGTGGATGACCGAGGTTTGTATGGTGGTGGATCAGTTTGTGACAGCCTTGCTGGGTAGGGTGGATGGTTGGGTTTGGGCTGCTAGTTGGGTGGTTGGGGACTTTGGGAAGGTGAGGATAGTATTGGTAGTTTGTTTCAATATTTGGGGGCGATTATAAGTAATACAGAGCGACGTTTAATAATTGAGATATTGATAAGGTTTGTCAAATTTATCAATATGGTTTGGAATTGTAAATATTTACCAAGACACTGTCCACGTACGTAGGGGCAGAAACATTACCGGAGGTAGCGTTTTGTCTAATTTTTACAAAACAAAACACTACTGGCGCTAGGCCTCGCTAGCATTTAAATAAATAAAATCACTCCTGCTAATAATGATTTATTTACGTTGTCCCTTTGACAATTTCAATCGTGGAAAAAAAATACTAAAATACTAAAATGTTATCACTAGTAGTGTTTTTGTCTCGTAAATACTACAAAATGTCTTCAATGGACTAAATTCTGTCAGGTGAAATGGAATGAGTATATGATTTAATTCATTCTAATTATTTCATAGGAAGATGGTTAAGATCTAATAATTTATATATACTAGTGGCGCACGACGCGCACGCGCGCGTCGTGTTCTACGTTGTAATATTTTAAAAGTATTGTTATTAAGTGATGTATTTAATAAGTAGTTATATTATCGAAAATGTTTGGAAAATATATTTGCTTTAATTTTATTTTTTTTGGGCTACAATTAATAATGGCAATGCTTCAATTAAGATTGCAACTACTCCCTCCATTCCACTAAATTCATGCTATAATGAATAGTTCTCACTATTCAATAATAGTGAGAATCTTTTAATTTTTTCTTAATATATAAGAATGAATATAGTCAAGTGGGGTCTTGTTAGAATCATATTAACAAGTAGTTTATTAAAATTCAATTTTTGTAATTTTTACTCATGTATAATTTAAGATATTTCATTTGTAAATTGTGCATTGAAAAACATGTAAAGTATAAGTGACAGGAATTTAGTGGAACAGGAGGAGTATGTAAAATTGAATATTTAACACTAATATTTTACACTAAATTGAATAAATATTTGAAAAATGTATTAGTGTTTAATTTTACGCCGATATAAAATTGAAACTTTAATATTTGTAAAAATTTAATAAGTAGCTAAAAATATACATCCTCTGTTTATTCATTAATTTCATCAAAGTTACATAGAAAGAAAAAAGGGACATTACACTCTTAGGTTTAATTGATAACTAGTGGTTTGGCCCGGACGATGCCTCGAATTGTCATCAAATATAAAGTTGTTGCATAACATTCTAAATTTCATATTTTTTATATTTTATGATTCTTTGTATAGAAATTTGAAGATAACTTGATAAAGTGGTACATTATTCGAGAAGATGACAATTTCAAGAAATGAAATACTCCGTATGAATATAGAAAATGGAACGCAAAACATTGAAGGGTTCATATAAAAAATATGTGAACATTTAAATAACTAACATAATAATTTGTTGAATTGGTAAGTATGTCTTATGTCATAGGAAGAGATCTTGTGTTCGATTGTTAGTAATAACAAATGAGTGACAAACGTTGCTTGGGACCTTTTTAAATTTTAATATATGTTTATAGATTCCTTCAGTTTATAGGTGTAATTAGGAATGTAGATAATTTTTATTAAAAATGAAAAAAAAAGGAAATATTGTTAATTATAGAAAAAAAATAAAATAAAGTGTAAAATGAAAAAAATGGAAAAAGGGAGATGATATATGTCATCATTTTCCTTCTAAACCTAGTTATTATATATAGTATACTTCTTCTCGTCAAAAAAAATATACGGAGTAATATACTTCTTCCATTCTATTTTACTCGCATTCACCTTTAGTTGCACAAGAATTAAGAAAGAGAAATAAGAGAGTGGATTTCAAAAGATGAATACTTCCTCCGTTTTTTAAAAATTGTCTCGGTTTCCATTTAGGGAAATTTCACAATAATTGCCTCACTTTACTTTCTTTCCAATTTTGATGTGGGGACCACAATTAAAATATTTATTCTTCTCTCTTTTATGTGGGATTCACAATTAAAATACTATTTTTTCTCCCACTACTTTATTAAAATACTCATCAATACACCTACTTTAATTACTTTATCTCTCTTTTTTGGTCCCCACCTACACACCTCATCACTCACCAAATTTTGCCTCGTTTTCCGAAAAAACCAAAGTGATGCAATTTTTAAGAAACGGAGGAAGTATTATACGAAGTATAATAATGAAGAAAGATAAAATATTGTTTAAAGAAGAAAGTTTGAAAGTGGAACCATAGACAAGTGGGGTTTACATTATTTTATTATATTTAAAATGATATAGTTGTAATTTTTACTGGGGACTATTTACTATAAAAAGAAAGGATGCAAGTATTTTGTAACTTCATGTGAAAACCAATTGATTTGGTGAAAACTAAAAATCTTAAATCTAAACCATTTATCTTTAGAAATTAAATCACATCCATTGAACTAATTTGCTATCATAACCATACACGTCAGCACCACGTCAGCGCCACCATGTCGCGTAAGCCGCCATGTCAGTGCCACGTCAGCACCCCAGGCCCCAGCCACGTCAGCACTGAGGTGATGTGGCAACAACGTGGCATGCTGACGTCAGTATGCCACATCAGCACTGACGTGACGTGGCACTAATGTGGCGTTGACGTCAACGTGCCACGTCAACGTTATCGCGATGTGGCATGCTGACATGGCCCGGGGTGCTGACGTGGCACTGACGTCAGTATGTCACGTCAGCCCAACAGACCACCACGCTAGTGCCGCGTCACGTCAACGCTGACGTGGCATGTCACGTCAGCACTGACGTGACGTGTCGCTGACGTGGGCATGCCACGTCAATGTTGGTGCTGACATGACATGCTTACGTGGAAATGTCCTAAAAAATCGTAAAAATGTCCTAAATTATATGCACAAATGTCCTAAATTCGAATAATGTGCTAAATTGTATATGCAAATGTCCTAAACCGTAAAAATGTCCTAAATTGTATGCACAAATGTCCTAAAACCGAAAAATGTCCTAAATTGTATATTTAAAATGTCCTAATTTTTAGTTTTCACCAAAAGTAAGGTTTTTAGTGGATTCTAATATATATATATATATATATATATATATATATATATATATATATATATATATATATATATAGATAGATCATAGATATGACTAATTATACACTACGGTAAAATGCACGAGTAGAGGTAGTAAAAAGTGACCCGATACGAAATCGACACGTTATTAACGAGTTTGGATTGAGATTCTTGACCCGTTTAAGTAAACGGGTTAACACGACACGACATGTTTAATAAATGGGTCGAGTTAAAGTTGAAATATTCAACCCGTTTAAGTTAATGGGTTGACACAACCCGATTGTACCTAATTATATATATTAGTATGCAAAAAAGACGCGACACGATAACTCGACACGAAATCGATCCGTTATCAACGAGATTGAGTCGAGGGTATCAACCCGTTTAATTAAACGGGTTGTCACGACACGACACGTTTATTAAACGAATAGGGTTATAATTGAATGGGTTCAACTCGTTTATGTCAGTGACACGACACGACTCGTTTAACACCTCTATGCACGGGGATTATTAAAATTCAATAAAAAATCATAAATAAAGTTGATTAAATCAAAGGAAAAGTTACATGTAGTCTAAGGGTCGCATATGCCATATGGTGTGTATGTTTCACCTTACCAATTTCCCTTTAGCATTCGTTTTTCTTTTTGGGTTTTACTCTTTAATTCACTTCCCATCAGATGATCAGACACATGTCTTGTTTCTTGCTACACCTTCCTTTTCCTCTCCAACTTCAAACTTCCCCTATTTTTCAATCTAATTTTCAAAGTGAATTCATTGAATCATTGCTAGTTGTTTTTTAATTTTAAAATAGTCGATTTGTTGTGCTTGGAAATCAATCATTTTTTGTTCGYTTAATTAATTGCTAATTTCATGTAAGCTCTAAATCCTAAATTATTTATTTTCCATTTTTTGAGGTTTTGTATGTTAATTCGACTTATTCAAATATAATTGGAATGTTCATTGATTCAATTATTAGTATTATCACTATATTTCGAATACCCGTTAATTCAAATTCTTATGCACTTGAATGTTAATTTTTAAAGTTATCAGTTTGTTTTTACAATTTCGAACCCACAGTCTCAGATTCCTGGACACGCCACTGCGGTGAAGGGTACTGTGCAAGGGATTGTGATTATTGAATTTGTGTTTCATCTTTCTTTTTTTTTCCACTCATTTTTGTGCAGTTGTAGTTTGATCTGAAACAAGGAGTTGTTCTTTGAGATGATGTTCATGGTTTCCTATTGCGTTGTTTATGCTAATACGAAAAGTTGACTGTTGTAATTGATAGAAAGCACTTGGTCTCGCTTGTATACAATTTTTTGTAGGGTATTATTCACATGTTTAGATTTACGGTTGATTTACTTGGGCATAATTAATTTTTTCTTTTGTTTCTGAAGTTAAAATGTTTTAAAATGAACGTATATGGGAAGAGGTGTTTTTCAAAGGAAGTCGTATGGATGACGTTATTTTGGAGGGAGTGAATTTGGTGAGAGTTTACGGTGGTTATAGGACAATAATTCTTTTAATTTCCTATTTTACATAAATGTAGATTTGCACGGGATCGAACTTACTTCTAGAATATAAACATATGTGATTGACCATGCTTCCTCTCCATCGAGACCAAACAATAGACTGGTCCTCCGGAGTTTTGGCTAGTAACCTTTACCGATACGCTGTCCAAATGAATTGTTATGCATTTATGCAGCAACCTTCATGCATATCACTGATTCACTTTACTGTAACAAAGTGAATACCGAATCCAAGATACATAACCCCCAAAGAGCCCAAATATGTCGATAAACATTACAGATTTACAGCATCTCAATGATAGAGAGGACTTAAGTCCTCGAACATCCTGGATTTGTAGTCAATCAATCTTTGATCTATCGTTTAGGGTRCACAATCTGTTTTTAGGAATTTGTTAAGTTTCTGGACCTATCTTTTTCGGGTGTTGGTTTGTATGTGTAGAGACAGGTTGGGGTGGGAGGAGAAGGAGAGGCTAGTTACAAATTAATGAATCTTACATAACAATTTGAGTTTTACACAAGAATTACAATCAACACTATACGCCAGCTCTGAAGGCACCTCGAAACAGTCTCACAGATGTGCTTAGTTCTACCAGACGAATCTTTTGCTCAGTCAAAGGATTTAAGCTAGGCAACTTTACTGAACACGATAAAGCTTC